>JAODAL010005582.1:0-142055 GCA_025379985.1 Phyllomedusa bahiana | reverse complement strand
AAATCACGGAAGGGGGATTTCTTTGGGGGGAACCCCGGGTAATCGATACATGGACGTAGGGATCCATCCTTCTTCGTTACGAAAAAGAACCCGGCACCGGCCAGAGAGGAGGACTTACGAATAAACCCCTTCTGGAGATTCTCCTTGATGTAGGCGGACATGGCCAAGGTCTCAGGCACAGACAGAATGTAAACCCTGCCCCGTGGAGGAGATGTTCCGGGCAGAAGGGCAATAGGGCAGTCATAGGGGCGATGTGGTGGCAAGGTCTCCACTTGCTTCCGGAGAGAACGTCAGCATATTCTTGATATGGAGTGGAAAGACCCGCCAGAGGCTTAGACGGTACTGGAGAAGCGGTAAGCACCGAGCGAGGTGCCACCAAACAGCGAGACCGACATTCTGGCCCCCAATGCAAGACTTCGCCCGTCTGCCAGTTGAGCACCGGAGCATGGAGCTGCAGCCACGGAAGACCCAGAAGGATGGACGAGGAAGACGGGGGTAACACATAAAACATAAATCTCTCCTTATGTAGTGCCCCCACTTGAAGGAACAGAGGCTATGTATGGTAGTGGACTGGATCGCTGAGGATCTCCCCACTGACAGAGGAGATGACCAGAGGTTTCTCCAGGCGGACCACGGGGAGATTATGCTGAGACACCAGGGCAGTGTCCAAGAAATTTCCAGCCGACCCAGAGTCCAAGAAGGCTGAGGCTTGAAAGTGGGTACCAGACCCAGTGCCGACCAGAACGGGTATGGTCAAACGAGGAGAGGCCTTGCTCTCACCTAGGGACGCCTCTCCCACGTAAGCTAGGGGCGCCCGTTTCCCGGACGTTGAGGACGCAGTGGGCAGGAGTGGGGGAAATGTTCCGGGCTGGCACAATAGAGACAATGGTTCTCCTCACGTCTCCGGGTGAGCTCCTGAGAAGACAGGTGGGCTCTATCCACTTGCATAGGCTCCTCGGCCACGGGCGGGAAAGGCGATTGCTGAGCTCCTCCTGACATTCTGAGAAACGGATGTCAATCCGAGTAGCCAAGGAGATGAGGTCGCTCAAGGAAGACGGAAGATCACGGGCAGCCTTCTTGAAGGTGGCAACTAAAGCCACATCATTCCATGACAGTTCCGAAGCCAGGGTGTGGAACTGTACCGCGTAATCGCCCACCAAGGAGTCACCCTGACACAGATTAAGTAAGGCGGTTTCAGCAGAAGAGGCACGGGCAGGTTCCTCAAACACACTGCGGAACTCGGTGAGGAAGGAGACGAGGGTAACCGTGACTGGGTTGTCTCTGTCCCACAGAGGGGTAGCCCAGGCCAGGGCTTTCCCGGAAAGAAGGCTGACCACAAATGCGACCTTCGACCTTTCCATAGGGAATTGGTTCCCCATTAACTCGATGTGCAGGGAACATTGGGTGATGAAGCCCCTGCAAGCCTTGGAGTCCCCATCAAACTTAGTGGCATAGACAAACGGAGCCTTGGAACCGGGGAAAAACCCACAAGAGCGGGTCTTGCTGGGGTGGCCAGGTACTGCTGCATCATATGGCGGAGAGGTGGCGGGAGTTGCTGGGTGCTGGGCGATCTGCTGGGGATTGCTGCGCCACGTGGTGTTAGGCAGCGACGCTGGGCAGGGCCCTTGGCGGGTCCATGGGGGATTTACGTCACGGCGCGGGATGGGTCCTCTGGCCACCCCCAAGCGAGGCGTAACCACCCTGGGGGCGGAATCTAAGTAGGTACGGGGTTTTTCAACAGGCTACCAGGTCGCTTCCTGGTGTCTTGCGGGGAGGGAGCCAGGTTAGCGAGGACAAAAATGTAAAGGGAGGCTCATAGTCGGGGAAGGCGGAAGGTCAGGGCAGGCGGCAAGGTTCGGTTCGAGAGAAGGAAAGGCAAACGGTTCGGTCCACGGTAATCAAAAAGACTTTTAGGAAAGCTTTTCCCAAAAGGCTAATGGCCTAAAGATCCGGGGGGTAACCAGGAAGAGGCAGGCCTAAATAGGGGGCAGGGGGCCGGCAATAGCCAATTACGGGCCTGGCCCTTTAATTTTAACATGCCGGCGCACGGGCCTAGGGAGGGACCGCGGTGCCGGGGACAGAGGCTGCGCAGGGCGTGGCTGGGTAAAGTACCAGGAGGACAGGCAGGGGAATGAGCGCGCTCAGCAGCGGGGCACGGATGCACCCGCGACCCGGGATGAGGGGCATCCGTGACAATGTTGTTGTCAAGCTGTAATTGATGCTCAAGGCCACGTGACACATTATTGAGACATTGACATTTTTTGATGGTGTATCCCCTCCACTGTTGTTGGCTTTTTCTTCATTAAATTGTTTGAGATGAGAAAAGCAACATTGCATGCTATGAATTAAATGGCCGACTTTTAGGATAAGATATCACTGTAGCAGGAATTTTTTACGTTTTCCATGAATTTCACCCAAAGGCCAAATACCCCTAACTTTTTGTGAGTATTGTATGTGTGGATTTAGTGTTGAGATTCATCTCAAGAATTGGCGTCTGTTCTCTTTCAGCACTGAAAAAAAAATGCGTCTCACAAAAATAATGGGAGAAGGATTACAGTCTGTCTTGAATGCTGTTTCTCACATTGTTTCAGTATGAAATCCACATTAGAAACATTATCCAACAAAGTAATGGGAACCCTTCGGTATGTTGCATTACTAAACTTGATTAGGCTTTAATTTTACCTGACATTTATCTAGGTATGTGCTATCTAATCCACAGCCGCACTGGCACCAATAATTCAATTTGTTGATTATAAGTTTACATTAAGATAATTTATGTTACTATTTAAAGACCTTACAGGCGACATGTATGAACGAACTGGCGCAGCCCTTTTCGCTATATTTGTAACGAGGCGCACTCCAATATCAGAGACATTACAGAGCGCTCGCGGCACTTTGTAATGCGCCTGAGATCGGAGGGGGGGGGGGGTGCTGAAGGCGGGGCGCACTACAACCATATGAAGCTACACATTTACAGCTTTAGTACAGCAAATCCAGGCGCATTACTGCTGGAACAGTGCTTTACCTGAGTCAGAATTGTCGGTTTGTAGCTAGAAAGCACTAATTCTATGACCTGCAGTAGAACAGGTTCATAGATTCAGACGTATTCTATGCTACTAATGCGAGCAAAAAGAAAGCTGCCTGGGCACCAAAAATCATACATGTCGCCATTCATGTCTACCAAGCGCCATACATACATACATACATGAACAAAGTTGTTGGAACCTTTCCATTAAAGAAACAAAAACCCACAATGATCACCAAAATAACTTGAACCTGTCGAAATTAATAATAAATTTTAATTTACTGAAAAAAAACTAATACAAATCTGACTTTGCATTTAAATTGTGGTTTAACCGAAAAAAAAAAATCATAAATCTGGCCTGAACAAAAATGATGGTCACCTCAAATTAAAATTTTGTTGCACAACATTTTGAGACAATCACTCAAAAAAATTTTTCATCTAAATGAGATTCTGCACCTGCAAAAAGGGTTTTTTGCCCCACCCCTATAAGCAAAGCTCCGCTGTCCAAGGTCTGAAGGGTTTATTTTCCAAACTGCATGTTTCAGCCCCAATGGCAGATGTCCAATAGGATTTAGATCAGGGAGGCCACTTCAGAATAGTCCAATGCTTTGTTCCATTCTTGGATGTTTTTAGTTCTGTGTTTTGGGCCATTATCCTTTACAAAGACCCATGACCTGCAACTAAGGTTATGTTCACATGGTGTAATGGGGCACATACAGTACGCATTGCAATACACCGTGTGTTTCGGGAGCTCGCGCTGATCAGCGCGAGCTCCCGAAGCACGGGGGGGCCAGCACCCCGCCAGCCCCATTGACATGCATTACTCGCGGCGCGTAATCGAGGACAAGGTGTAGTCCATAGTTCTCTGAGAGCTATGGATTACTGTAATTGCGGTGCGCATCTCGCTGCGTATAAAGCGCAAATACGCCATGTGAACATACCCTAAGACCAAGCTCCCTGACACTGGGCAGCAAATTTAGCTCCAGAATACCTTGATAGTCCTGAAATTTCAATATACCCTGTACAGACTCAAGATACCCTGTGCCAGACAGAGCAAAGTAGCCCCAAAACATTCGTACTATCCATCACTTCAAGTTGTCATTAATTTTCCTCTTGCAACCATATCCAGGGAGGCTGGCTACAGTCTCATAGACATTAAAGGGACACAACCATCATAATTTTTCTTTTCCAGGGAGGCTGGCTACAGTCTCACAGACATTAAGGGGACACAACCATCATATTTTTTCTTTTTCTCTGTAGCAGGCCTCCCTGCTATATATTATATATATATGTAATATTATAATATTATGGGCGACATGTATGAATGAGGCTGCACCATTTCTGGCATGATTAGAGCCCAAAAACCTGGTGTATTCCTGTTTAAAAGGTTAAACCCTGCCAACTGCCGCACTCCAGGCTCCTGCCGGCCCGAGATAGTACTGTACAGTGGCAGCCGGCAGCTGTTCAGTGCAGCCAGCAACTGCCGCTACCAGCATGGATGGTGCTGGCTCCGCCCCTGCTGTTGACACTTTAGACATCACAGTGATCATGGCCAAGGCAACTAGCTGAATGAGGAACGGTACCACACTTTCCTCTGATAACCACCCCCGCAATGTAATTGCATGGGGGGTTCGATTGTCATGGCTGGCAGAAGCCTCATGCAGGCTTCCGCAGCTGCCATGTATGTACACCTATTACACCCTGTTACAGGCAGGATCTAATAGGTAAAGAATTAAAATCCTATATATGGCAGTACAATAGTACTGCCGTACATAGGACAAGGAATTGTGCCCCCTAGAGGTCACGTACCCTAGGGGGACTAATTATTAAAGTTAAAAAAAAAAAAAAAAAATAACTAAAGTTTAAATCACCCCCTTTGCCATTTTACAAATAAAAAAGATTTAAAAAGTTACACATAATTGGTATTGCCACATTTGTAAAGGTGCAAAGTATTAAAATACAACATAATTTATCCCATTGGCTGTAAACCATAGAAGAAAAAAAATTCAAATAGCATAATTATGTTTGTTTGGTCATTTCATATCCCCAAAAAGTTAAAATAAAAAGTGATCAAAAAGTCGCATCTACCCCAAAATGGTACCAAGAAAACTACACTTCAGCCCACACTTTTTGCTTCAATTTTTTTGATAGTCCCTTCTTTAAAACCTAGTTGCGTTTTAAGGTCTAGTGTGTCTTATAGTCCGGTAAAATTGGTATTAAACCATATAAAATTGATAATATTAAATTAATGATAAATTGTATAATCTGAAATTAATATAAAATTATATAAAATGAAAAAAATATTTTATAATAAAAAATGAAAAATATAAAAATCTGCAGAAATCTGTACATCACAACAGGCTAAAAATAAAAGAAAAGGTGTTAGAATAGCAAGTCAGTGAATAGAAACTATGGTAGTGACATGTGTTGTGCCAGATATTGCTGTATGTCGAATAAAGGCTGACACAGTGAACAAAATTTAATGTACAATATAAAAGTATAAAAAAAGGATTTTGTAAGATTTTAATTATAAAAAAGTATAAAAAATCAGGACAAAATTTGGTTATTGACATAATAAATGTTACTGTAAGGGACCGGTCAGGGACATGTGGGATAGTGGGACAGCCTCCCTGTGTTTTCCAAGCAAAATCCCATGCATAACAGTTGTGAAATATTTATTTGTATTCTACTGTTTGGCCACAAGATGTCGCTATGTCCAGTTTCCAGTATATGCAAATGAGGGACAGGGTATAAGGCCTCGTTCACACGGCTTATTTTGCCGCGGTTTTTGGCCCCCGTATTGGGGCGCCGGATTTGCGCGCGTACGGCCCCTTCTTGGGGTTAAAAGGGTTTAAATCCACTGCTCTCTAGAAAAACAGTGGATTCCCTTTCGCTCCCCCCCGCTCGGGGGAACCCGCCGGGGGGGAAAAAAGGGGGTGACAGCACTTTATTTTACGGGCGTACGCGCCCTTTTAAACAATGCATTGTTGGGGGCCGGGGAGCGGCGCCCCCCCCCAGGCCCCCCTTTCCCGGGGGGCCCTGGGCCCCCGGGGGGGCCCCAAAAATCAGGCCCCCGGGTTGTTAAAGGGGAGAAAAGGGGAGGGGCCGGACCTTTTTAAAATTAAGACCGGCCCAAAAAATCGCAGAAGAGAGAGGGAAAACATTGGAAAAGAAGGAAAAGCTGCCAAGTTTAAAGGGGGACTGTTTTGCACCCGGTTAATCCACTTCATCCCCCAAAAGGATCTGCCCCGGAGGACGGGGATTCCCGGCCCTTTAAGGTACCTCAGCGGATGCGGGGCAGGGCCAAATGAGCTCGGGATGTGAAAAGGGCCCTAAAAATTTAGTTTAAATTTATTTTAAAGGCTCATTTAAAACAGGCCAAAGGAGGGTTTCCAAATTTAATCCTCCGGGTTCGGGAAATTGGAGATTTTGTTTAGCCCCCCTTTAGCTACTTGAACCCGGGTTCATTTTGTGGGGGAAAAAAGTTTTTTGTCAAATTTTGTTTTTTTGGGAGGGAAGTGGGAAAAATCCATTAAAGTTTTGTGTAAGTTTCCCTTTTTTGGCACCAGGGAAGCCCCTGAAAAACTGCCCACCAACACAATTTTTTCCCTTTGGTGATTACGGGTTTTAAAGAAGGAAAGGGGGTTTTATGGGCCCTTTTCCCGGGAAACCCCACGGTTAGGAAAAGGTTCCCAGGCATCCAGAGGTCCCACTTCTGGCGGCGCGCTGTCAGCCAGGGGCCCGGGGATAGGGGTTTTGTAAATTTGTGCTTTGGGGGTTTCTGTTCACCATCTTTTTGGCAAAAAATTCAGTAAAAAAAAAAAAGTTTTTTGGGGCGGGTGTTGGGTCTTTGTTTTTTTTTCCGTAAATTCGCTGTATTCCGGAAAAAACCTTTCCCCTGGGTTTACGGGGGCTTAAAAATTTGGGCCGTAGTGGTTGCAGGATACAGCATCGTTATGGACGGGAGCTGCGGCGGGGGAGTTTCTTCCCCCGGGTCAATGGTCCCGGGGCCCAAAAGGCCAAGCTCAGGGTGCCCCTACAAGTACCGCCCAAATGAGTTTGCCCCCTTTGGGGCCCAACTATTGAAATTCCCCTCCCAAATTTGAAGGGAAAAACATGACATTTCGGCCCGGAAACGGGAAAGGGGTTTAATTTTTAGCCCCGGTTAAAATATTTAAGTTAGCCCCGGGAACGGGGGGGCCCCGGAGAAAAGCCCTGGGGGTTTTTGGAGGGGGTTTGTTAGGGGACAGAAATTTTGGTGGGGAACCCGAGTCTGAAAGGGACCGTTGGAAAAAATATTCTCGCTGTTGGGGGGGGAAAAGGGGGGGGGTTTTCCCAAAATTTGGGGTTTGCCCCCTCCCGAAGTTGCTTTTTTCAACCGGCCGAAAAAAGGGGGGGCCCAGACCCTTATGAAATACTCCAACCCCAAACGGGAAACTTGAATGAGAAAGACGGCGAAAAACCCAGGGCTATGGGGGCTTTTCCAAAAGTGGATAAGTTAAAAAAGAGACCATTCCCATTGTGGGATTGAAATAATAAATATTTTTCGGGACAAATTGAAAGAGTGACAAAAAATGTGGGGGCCGACCTAAAATTTTCTATAGTGTTTACTTAGGCTGTAAAAAGGGGAGGGGGAAAAACCCATTCCCCGTAGTGGTAAAAGGGGCGGGTGAGTAGTGCCCAAGAAAGTAGGGCCCAGAGGACGCAGGGTCTTTGACGGTTTGGGGGTCCGGGGCCTGCGGAAACGGAGTTGAAAAAAATTTCCCGACGGGAAAAGGTGCCCCAGGTAAAAAGGGCGGAACGGCAAACAAGCTCCAGGGGAAACGTCGGCTTCCCGCAGTACCCCTTTTCAGAACAGCCCCCCAGGGGGTTTCCTTTCCCCCCAAGGGGCCATATTTGTTGCAAAGGTTTTGGGGGCCCCCTTCCCCTGGGTTTGGCCAAAAGGGATGGAACATGCCAGGAGAGTGTGGGGGAAATGTAAGGGTGACCCGGGGAGTTAAACTATGACCGCCCCCAGTAGCTGGGCCCCTGCGGGGGGCAACAGAAACCAAGGCCCCATCCCGGTGGGGGAAGTAAAATTTCTTTACCCCATTTAGTCCGGGTTTATGGAAACAGGGGGCTAAAAGGGGCGAAAGGTCCCTTTTGTTTTAGGTTGATACTGGGTCGGGGTGTACCTGATCCCCTTGGGAAAGTTCTTTGGGGGGGGACACTTTGGGGAAACATGAGGACCCAAAAAGAGGGGCAGCGCATTAGGTGAGGGGCAGCCCAAACAATGGGGGAAGCGGGATTTTTACAAGGGATAGTTTGGAGGCAGGTTTTTCCGACTTTTTGGACAAGCTTTGGCAAAAAGAGGGAGTTTTTGCTGGGGGATCCCCCACCCAAAGAGGGGAGGGGGATGTGACCCGGGCCTGGGCAATTGAACGTGTTTGGAGACCTGGATCACCACCCTTTATGCCCACAAAAGGGGGCCCAAAAAAAATTGGGGGGGGCCCCAACACCCCGGGCCCCATCAGAAGATCCTCGCCCGATGGTGAGGACTGCGGGTTCTGCAGAAGAGCCCCACATCCGGGTCGCCCCTTTGGGCACGAAAAGGGTTTGTCAGCGAAAGCCCCGATCAAGCCCCCGCCAAAAACCTTTGGAAAAAATTTTTATCTGCCGGGGGGGGGAGCCAGACAAAAGTTAAAGGGGGGGCCTGGGAAGTTTTGGGTTTGAAACCGTCCCCAAAAGGAAGATTTACAAAAAGGGGAACCATTTGGGTGCCGGGCCCCTTTTGTCACTGTGGAGAGAGGTTGGTACCCTTTGAGATGCCTAAACGTCATGGACAGGGGTTGACCTTTCCCGGGCGAAAAACCCTACTAGCTGTGGGCCCATGTTCCTGGAAAAGAAAAATTCTCCCGGGCGGGGGGGAAACATCAGGGCTATGGCCCGAAAAGGGGTAAACCTGGCCCCTTTTGGGGGGGGCGCCCAAAAGGGGTGACCCCCCGACGGGGAAAGGAATGGTGATTGATTGGTGGGAGGGGGCATTGCCCGGCAGGCCCCTGACTCCGGGGCCCAAAAAAGCTGCGGGAAAGGATCCCCTTTTGGGGAAAATTCCAGGGGCCCGTTTAGAGACATGATGAAAAACTTGGGGTTGTGTTTACATTGAGCATGAAATCCCCCCAAAAGGCAAAACCCTTTCCCCCAAATCAGGGGAACGATACAGACAAAATCCCCCCAAAAAAAAGGGTTGGGGGGGGAACCAAAAAAAAAAAGGGGACAGGGTTTGGCCAGCATGCTGGAAAAAAACGGGGTTTTAAAGGGAGAGCCCAAAAAATTTCCCTTGGGGGTAAAAAAAAGTTTCTGGGTTTGGGACTACGGGGAAGCAAATGCCCGCCCTTTTCGTGACGCCTATCCCCTCCCGGGAAATTAAAAGAGTCGCTTTTCCGCTTAGGCCACCCAAAGTTTTTTTTCGACCCCCCGACCTTTGGCCGGTAAAAACTGGCAGGGTACCAGTGGTGAGAAGGATGGGGCCAAAGACAGCCTTCATTTGGGCCTAGGGGACTTTACGGTTAAATTTGGGGGCCGTTTGGGTTTTTAAAAGGGCCCAGGGACATTCCGCAGCTGTGGAGCATTGTCTGGGGGATTTTAAATTTTGAGTCAGTGTGATCTATTTGGAGATGTAGTGGTTTTTGGGAAAATTTCGATTGATGCCATCTTCAGAAACTGGGCTTTTCTGGAAGATACAATGCCATGGGCTTAAGATAAAGCCAAAGAAAATCCCGGGTTTCTTCCACCCAGCGAAAAGAGAAATTGGGGCATGGGTTTATTTTGGAAAGGGGGTTTAAAACCCGGGGCCCCAGTAAGGTGGGGGGGCCGGGTCCAAAACGGGGCTGGGCCCCTTTGTACACTACAAGAGGTGCGGGCTTCCGGGGGACTTGGCGGGGTATTTCCGAAGGTTTTAACCCCTTTCCCTCATCTGACAGGCCCCTTAAATGAGCTACTTAGGGATGGGGCCCCTGGGGGGGCCCAAAAAATTTCCCCCTATTGAGTGGGGACCCCCCGGGGGGCAGCAAGGGGGCCCATTTGAACGGTAAAAGGAGGCGTGCCCCCAGTGCCCCGTTTTCTGGCCTATGCCCGGTTCAAACACCCCCTTTTGTTGTATACTAGGGGTTAGTTACATGGGGTTGGGGGCCCTTTGCTGTTTTCAGGCCCAGGGGGGCAGAGAGGGGGGTAATTGCCTTTTTCCCCAAAGTCGGCCCCTTGGGGGAAAGTCGGGGGCCAATCCTGCCCAATTAAGCTCCTTTAAGTTGGAACTGTTGGCCCCTGGTAGGGGCCCCAGGGACTAAAAGGTTTTCCCCAGAGTAGGGGACAGGTGAAAGGGGTTGATTGCCCATGCCCAACAAAAACCCCCTTTTGGCCCCATTTGGAGGAAAGCAAATTTTGGGAGCCCTCGAGCGGGAGAGGGGGGGGCCCGACTTTTAAAAATTAAATTTTCGCATTAAGTTCCCGGTAAAGGGAGGGAAAAGGGGAAAGGGGATGCCCTCTTGGGGGCCCCATTTCAGACTACCATCCCCCAGCATTGATGGGGGTTTAGAGGGAACTAAAATTTGCGGATTTACCCAGTTCCCTGCTTCCAGGACGTGGCCCCACTCAAGTGGTGTGGCATTTTGGGATCCCAAAAGGTTTTGGGGGAAAAGGGACCGTGGCTGACGGGCCAGGGGGTTTCCAGGATGGTTCCCCCAGATTTAAAGAAAAGTGAAGGTGTGGGTCCCGGGTTTTGGGTCTGGCCCGCCCAGAGGAGCAGGCCCAGCTGATCAGGGGGGAAAAAAAGGGGTTTGGCCCCGTGGGATAAAGCGAGTTTTTTCCCGGGGTCCCCGTGTCGGCCCATCTACCTAAAATCGGAGTTGCACCCACGAAAACAGATTTTTAATCCCCATGTTTTTTAGGCCAGAGGTGCTCGGGAAAGGGCCCATGAGAGGGGGCCCCCCATTTTTGGGATTTGCCCCAAAAACCTAAAAGTGGCTTAAAGATGGTGTACTGCCCTGATTGTTAAAGCTTTGGTGTTGAAGCATGCCTCAAGTGTCTACCTGGGGGTTTTAAGAAAGGGGGGAAAGGGAACAGCGGGCTCCTTTAGCCCAACCCGGAATCTGCCCCCTAGGCTCCTGAGGATTGACTTGGGGCAGATTTGGGTACTTTTTCCCTCTGGGCATTCTTTACTTTTTGGTTTAAAGGGATCTTTTTTACTAATTTTTGCCGTGGCGTACCCACAAGGGTTCAGACTTCGAGCTGCTCTGAGGGGGTCGCAAGCACTTTATACAGGGGGTTTGGGGGGCCCACAGAGGATACTTTCCGCCCCAAAGGGGGCTGTTTTCCAAGGGGCTTTTAATGGGGGAAAACTGTACCAGTTGTATGGGGATTGAGGGGTTCCCCGGTACTACCCTTTATCATCAGCGGGGAAAAGGAGCTTTTTAGGGTTTAACCGCCCCCTTATCCAGATGCGGGCGGACTCTGGGAGGAACCCAAAAAGGGGCTAGGGGGCCCTGAGAAACCTGCCGGGAAGCTGGGTGGGCCTTAAACAATAGGGTGCACAGTACCACGGGCCCTCCCCCCAACAAATGCGGATGTTGGGAGAGGGGTTTCGAGAGATTGAGGATTTCACAGGGCCCGTCCAAACCCCACACCACGAACCAATCCCACGGCCGGGGCCCCCAAAAACCCCGGGCCGGGCCGACGCGGAGGTGCACAAGGTTGTTGGAGACCCTTCTGAAAAAAGTGGTGAATCCAAACCCAAAGGGGCCTGTCAGAGGACGGGTTTTCCCCCCAGGTGATGGGTCTGGTCAGGAGAAAAGGGGCCCTTTGGGGAATTTGGGGATGGGAGGTGGGAGGCGGTCCAATAGGTTCAAGAAAAAGGGGGTAGCCCCTGCCATCCCAGGTCTAGGGAAGGAGAGCCGATAGGGACAAGGGGGGCCCATCAAAAAATCTGCACGGGAAAATATGTTGGGGGCGCTGTGTTTTTGAAGTGCCTAAAAAACTACGCCGAAGTCCCCCCCTGTTCAGCAGCCTCCCTTATTTAAAGAGATGGTGGGTGTCCCTTTGGTGGTGTCAAACTGGGCCCCCAGCTGTAAACAATCTTCCCCAAAGGTGGAGAGTGGAGCGCCAAAAACTTTTTTCCCAGGGGATGTCCCTTGAAGCCCGGGCCCCATTCCCCCACGTAGGACCCCCAGATCCAACGCTGGTTTTCCCCCCCCCGCGCTTTTGCGAAAAGAGGGAGTTTTTTGTTGGGGGGGTTGTGGGGGGACCCCCAAACTTCTATTGGGGTGGTATGTGGGATAGGGGGGGAACAGCCTCCCTGGTTTTCCAAAGGGAAAATCCCATGCAAACAGTTTTTAAAAAATATTTTTTTTGAATTTTACTTTTTGGGCCCACAAGTTTGTCGCTTTTTCCCATTTTCCAGAAATTTTGGCAAATGGGGAAAAAGGGTTATAGGATGGCACTTGAAGCAGCCTTTTTTAGAAGCTGTGAGATTCAGGGAAAACAGACTTAGAAGAGACTGAACAAAAAAGGAAGCAGGTTTTAAGAGGAAGGGGAGAGGGAGATAAACTATCCGGAAAGAGGGGAAAAAATTAAAAAAATGCCAAGATAGGGAGGACTGTCTGCCCCGGGATCATCCACTTCACCCCCAAAAAGGTTTTTTTGCCCCGGGGGAGGAAAAGGGAAATTCCCGGCCATTTTTAAAAGGGTCCCTAAAGGGGATGCTTGAACGGCCCCCAACGGGGCTCAGGGACGGGTGGGGAAGGCCTGAAATTAGTTTAGTTATTTTAGGCTCTTTTAACGGGCCCAAAAGGGGGTTTTTCCCAAATAACCCTCCTGTTCAGGACTTGGGGTTTTGTAGGAACCAATGCTCTTAAAAACCGGGTTTCATCGTGAGGGAAAGTTTGTGTCAATGTTGTTTGGGAGGGAAGTGGAAAAATTCCTTAAAGCTGTGTAAGTCTGTGCTGAACCAGGGCCCCCCTGAAATGCCACCACAAAAATTTTTTTCCCTTTGGGTGTTTTAAGGGGTTTTAAAAAAGGAAAGGGGTTATGGGGGCCTTTTCCCCGCCCCAAAACGGTTGGTAAAGTTACCGGGCACCCAGGGGAGTACACTTCTGGGGCGGTTGTGCAGAAAAGGGGGGCCCGGGGAAAATATTTGAAAAATTTGTGTTTGGGGGGAACTGTTCCCCATTTGTTCCAGAAAAATTCATTTAAAAAAAACCGTTTTGAGTTGGTGTTGGGTCGTGTTTTTTGGGTTCCGTGATTTTCGCTGTTTTCCCGGGGAAAAACCTCCCCCGGTATGGGCTTACGGGACACCCAAGACAGGAAAAGTGAGGCCCTGCCCATTGCCCCAGCCCTGTCCCGGGCCCTTTTGGGGGAAAACCCGACTCCTTAAAGGGGGGGGCCCAAAAACCGAGATTTCCAAGGCTACACGGAGCCGAGTGAAACAGCCAGAACAAAAAAAAAGAAACACAAAACCCGTAGTTGGAGGCCGAGTCAGTAATGGGGGGCGGCCTTTTCCCAAAGTGTGGGGAAAAAGGGAGAAAAGGGGGTTAAAGCCAAAGATAGTTAACACCCGGGGGAACAGTCCCAGTTTACAGGGGGCAGAAGGATAGCCCGAACCCAAGCAAAAGGTCGGGGGAACAATAAGAGCAGAGGGCAAAAAATGGGCGTACTACAGGGAGAAAAATTACCTAAAAGCAGGGGGGGGAAGGGGTTAAAACAGCATTTAAATACCTCCCAAAAAAACCAAAAGGATGAAGGTAATAGGTGGACGAAAAAGGGGACCTAAAGGGACCCAAAGGGGCCCTGTCAATAAACAGAAAAAAACCAAGGGGGAAAGTTTAAACCCCAGTGGAGTGCTGGAAAAACCCCTAAACCCCGGGCTTTGGCCAGGAATCAATAAGAATGAAAGGAGGAAGACCAATTTAAAACTAAAAAAAATGGAAAAAGTAAGGTGTTATGTCAAAAACCTTTGGTTTTCGCCCCCAAATGTCCGTGCCCGGCGACCAGACCCCAAAACCCGGGGGGTTTTGTCAGGCAAACCCAAGACAGTTAAAATTAGAAAAGCAATCAATGAACTACTTTAACCCTCTATAGGGGAAAAACAGAAGCTCCCTAAACTCATTTCCAATTACTTGGGCCCAAATGTTTCTCTTTTTAAACCTACAATGCTATCTTCCCTGGGGTCAATCTCATTTTGTGTTAGAATGTTGCAAGGGAAAAGTAGCTTTTTAAAGGGTCAATCCTTGTTAAGAACTGAAAAATTTTCGTTTTTATTTTTTTTTTTTCGTGTTCATATTTTAAATGAAAACAAATTTTAATCAAGGTTAGGGAAAAAAACCCCCAGCTTTATTCTACAAAAACAGTAGTGGCACACCAAGGTTTTGCTGGGCCCCCTGTACCCGACCATAGTTTTTATTCCCCGACTGCTCTTCAAATAAAACTTCTTTTTTTTTCTTTTATTCACTAATAATATTTAACTGGATTTTAAGTAGATCCTCTTTTGGGTTTTTTTCCAATTTTTTTTTATTAGTTTTGGTTATTCATTTTATAATATTTATTTTTAAATTTTCTATTACCGTATATTACTTCGAATATAACCCGAGTTTTTTCAGCCCAAAAAATGTGCTAAAAAATCCCCCCTGGGCTTATATTTGAGTCATTGTGGCGTTGGGCCTGGGGGGGGGGGTTTTGGCCGCAGGGACATTTTCAGTTATACGCGACCCCTAAAAGAAAGGAAAATTAAAAATGAAGGCCCGAGAAAGCGGGGGCCCAGCGTCCGGGGCCCACTGCTTGGCCCGCGCGGGCGGCGATTTTTTTTTTTCCCCCTTTTATGCAATTTTTGGGAGCGCATCCCGGGGAAAGATACCTTGGGGGATGAGAGGAGCAAAGCGCTCCCGGGCTCCACAGGGATTTTTGGGGGGGGCCAAGGCAGAACTCGGGCCCTCGGGAGTTTCCAGAAAGGCAGCTTTGTTTCTCATGCTCCCTGCGCGGTTTGATGATTAACCCTCCTGTGCCCAAGACAAAAAAGGGGGGGGGTTTGGGGAAAAATGGACAGCAAGGGATTTGAGGAAAAGTGTTTGTTTTTTGTTTTTTTTAAACCCTGCCTATACCTGCCAAAGGGGAGCATATACCTGCCTTTCCCCGCCTATAGAGACATTAAAAACCCCTGCCCAAACCTGCTTACCCTGCCTATTAGGACATATCCCTGCCTTTTTATACCCTGACATAAAATATTAACTATTTTTATACCCTGCCATTTTTTATTAGAGACATTTAAAACTCTTTTAATCCTTTTCCCCTTATAAGAATAAAACCTGTTTAGCCGGGCTAAAAAACCCTCCTTGGCTTATACCTACATTGCCCTTTGCCTTTTCCCTGTTAGAGGACCTTCATTTGCCTTAAGAAAAAATTACCTGGCCATACACTGCCTTGGGCCCTAGGGCCTGCCTTTCCATGCCTTTAGATCAATCCTGGGCCTGAATACCCTATAGAGACACCTCCCTGCTCCCCCGTGGCTTCAGAGAACTTTTTTTACACTGGCATTTTATAGCTCCCTTTGGCTTTACCTACTACCCTGTCCAAAGGAAACCCCTTATACGGGCGCTAAAAGTTTTTGTATAAACCCTTTTTGCCTATGGAAATATACCTGCCTATACCCTGCCTATAACCCTCCCTTTATAGAGACATAACCTGCCTATACCCTGCCTATACCCTGCCTATAGAGACATATACCGCCATATCCTGCCTATAGAGACATTACCTGCCTATACCTGCCTATAGAGACATATCCTGCCAAAACCCTCCCTATAGGACATATACCTGCCAACCCTTTCCTATATTAAGGGACATATACCTGCTTACCCTGCCTATAGGGGACACTATAACTGCCTATGGGGCCTGCCTAAAACCCTCCTATAGAGACATATACCTGCCTTACCTCCCTTTATATTCCTGCCTTATAGAGACATATACCTGCCTATAGAGACATATACCTGCCTATATCCTGCCTATAGAGACATATGCCTGCCTATTCCCTGCCTATAGAGACATATACCTGCCTATACCCTGCCTATAAAGACATATACCTGCCTATACCTGCCTATAGAGACATATACCTGCCTATAGCCTGCCTATAGAGACATATACCTACTTATACCCTGCCTATAGAAACATATACCTGCCTATAGCCTGCCTATACCCTGCCTATAGAAACATATACCTGCCTATAGCCTGCCTATACCCTGCCTATAGAGACATATACCTGCCTATACCCTGCCTATATCCTGCCTATAGAGACATATACCTGCCTATACCCTGCTATTAGAGCTTATACCTGCCTATATCCTGCCTAAAAGAGATTATGCCTGCCTTTCCCTGCCTATAAGGACATTTATCTATCCTGTATTCCCTCCTATAAAGACAACCTATACCTACTGGCTTATCCCGCCCCTATAGAGACACGTATACCTGCCTATAGCCTGCCTATACCCTGCCTATAATGGAACATTATGCCTGCCTATAACCTGCCTAGGAGGGACATATATTCCCTTTATAACCTGCTATGGGGGACTATATTGCCTATACCTTTGCCTATATAGGACCTATACCTCCCTATAACTGCCTATGGGGGACCTATACCTGCCTCGACATACCTATGGGGGATATTACATTGCCTATACCTGCCTATGGGGTACATTAAATTGCCTATACCTGCCTATGGGGTACATTAAACTGCCTATACCTGCCTATAGGGGACATTAAACTGCCTATACCTGCCTATATCTGCCTATGGGGAACATTAAACTGCCTATGTAATTTTATTGGTATCTATGTTTATTTTTAAAATTTATCAGTAGCCGCTGCATTTTCCACCCTCGGCTTATACTCGAGTCAATAATTTTTCCCGTTTTTGTGGCAAAAGTAGGTGCCTCGGCTTATACTCGGGTCGGCTTATACTCGAGTATATACGGTACTTAATTGTAAATGAACTTTCTATTATTTAATTAGACATGATTTTTATTTTAGATAATTTTATATTAATTTTATATCAGTGGAAAATGATTTTATTTAATATAGGTTAATAATTAACATCAGTAAGAATGGCCATAGCTGTCAGGAATTTAGTGGAGTCTTCTCTTGCTTACCCACCATTGCGCTTACTATTCGACACAGATAGGCCAAAATTTTAAAAATATGACTCCCCAAAATTTGTATGAACTGCTTTGGGGACAGGTTCATAAAAATGATGTTTTTAAAATTTCACTACTCTAAAGCTTTTTAGAACTGACCTGTCTACCCCAAATTTTCCCAACTTTTTACCCTATTTTGTTTTTTTTGTTTTTTTTTAAAAAAAGTGGGGGGGTTTTTTTTTTAAAATTTTTTTTTAAATTTTTTAATTGTTTTTTAATTTTTAAAGGGCCCTTACCTTTTTTTTGAACTTTGTTCATCACCGTATTACAAAAGTCGTAACTTTTTCTGTCCACAATGGCCCTTGTTTTTGCAAAAATTTAAAATTTTTCATTCTTTTTGGTACCATTTCGGGGCTACATAAAAACTTTTAAACCCTTTTCCTTTTTTTTTGGGAAAAAAAAGGGCCAAAAAAATAGAAATTTTTAAAAAGGGTTTTTTGTTTAGATTTTTCCATTTTTCCCTCCAAAGTGAGATAAATTTTAGGGCCTTTTAGTGGTTTTCAATTATCCATAAAATTTTTTTTTTATTTATGTCTTTTTTTAAAATTTTTTTTGGGGTTTTTAAAAATTTAAAAATTTGCAATCTTTTTGATTCTATAAAATTTCACCAAAATTGTTATGAAAAGTTTTACACAGTTTTTCACAAAATCCCTTTCACTTTTTTGTAAAAAATTGTATTATCCCTTTTTCAGGAAAAAATACAAAAGATATAAAAAATTTAAAACAATGAAAAGGGTATCGGATTTAAGTTTCCCCTTAAACAGTGTAAATTTGGGGGGCCCTCAAAATAACTCAATACACAGCCATCAATTTCAAAAATGCTGGCAACTAAAGTGAGTACCCCCTAAGTCCCAAGGACAAAAGGGGCCCAATTTGTAATTTTCCCTCTACAGTTTTCTTGCGCCCTTTTTTGGGGGTTTTACAAAATCCAGAAGGGGTTTGGGACCGGGAAATTTTTAAAATTTTGGAAAATTTCTCTCTCACACTCTCCCTTTTCTAGTAAATGAAATTAAACCCATGGCCCCTCATAAACAAAGAACTGTCTGGGGAAATCTAAAAAAAAAAAGAATTGTTGCTCTGTAAAGAGGGCCTGGCTATAAGAAAAATTTGCCAACCCCCCTGAAACGGTATCCAAAAAACCAAAAGGGTTTTTAGCAAGAAAATTCCACTTCCATTGTTGACCCAAAAAAGTTAATTTAAAATGCTTGGCATCATACCCAAGAAAATAACATAGGGTGCTCCCCAGAATTCCCTGAAAAGGGGTTTGGGGGTTCAAAGCCCAACCTTTTCAGTGCTCAGACCATCCCGCGCACACTGTAAAAAAAGGTCTTTTTTGGTTTTTTCCAAAGGAAGACTCTTCAAAAGACCATGCAAAAGCAAGCCTTAAAAACAGTTTGCTGAAGACAAACGGGACAAAAGGCCCTGGATTAGGGAAAGGGTGTGCTTTGATGGGGCCCAAAGATAAACTTATGTGGTTGGATTTTTAAGATGTGTGGTGGAAACCAGGGGGGGTTACAAAGCCCAAGTGTTCTTGCCTACAGTCAAGCATGGTGGGGGAAAGGGGGGTCAGGGTTTTGGGGCTGCATGAGTGCTGTGGTGTGGGGGGCTACTTTCCCACGAAGGAACCAAAAATGGCCAACAAGTACTGGGGGACATAATGAAGAAAACCCTTCCCCCTTTGGGCCATGGGGGCAGTTTTCCCCAACATGAAAACGCCCCCCAAAAAAAACACCTCCAAGATGCCCAATTTTTTTGCAAAAATAAAATAAAGTAAAGGTACTGGGACGGGGCCAACCCATTTTCCAAGACAAACCCCTTTGACATCTGGGGAAATGCCCCTCAAACAAAAGGGTGGTGAGGAAAGGTCCCCAATATCCCCCAAACTCCTGATAAAAACCCATGGGGGAAGGAAAGAGTATTCCAGGGGCTGCAAACCTGTGAAGTCTTTTGAACCCCAAAGCCAAGAGTTAAGGCTGCTAAAAAATTTTAATGGGGGCCACAAAAAAATATTGACATTTTGGGTGGACAATTTGTCCTTTTTCACTTAGGAGTGTAACACTTTTGTTTTCACGGTTCAGACTTGATGGCCTTGGGGTTGAGTTATTTTTAGGGAACACTTAAATTTTCCCCTGTTATCAACGTACACTGACTACTTTACATTGTATAAAAAGTGAAAAACCCCTTCTGTTTTTTCCCCAAAAAAGTATAAAAACAATATTTAAAAAAATCCCGGGGGTTAACCTAATTTGGGGGAAAGATACAAATTAACACCGGGCAGTAAAATTGTCAGTCTTCCACTGGACCTACCTCTGGCAGGGTCTAAAAAATTTTAGACAGAAGGAAAAGGCTTGGGAGCTTTCATTTGGAAACCCAGTACCATGAAAATTTTCCTTTAAACCCCCGGGGGTCCTTTTTTTTTTTTGAACCCTTAACCAGGGTTTTTCCCCAAAATCAATGGGGGAAAAGGGAAACGCAAAACCTTTGTAAAACCCATTTAGAGCAGGGGTAAACATTTCACTGTACTTAAAAGGGGGATTCAACAATGGGATTGAGGTTTGGCCACTTTTTTGGACTTAGAGCAGGGTTTGGGTTTGCCCACAAGAAACCTGAGCCCTGTTTCCCATCCGCACGTGTCACGGTTCCCCGGGGGGCGGTACCGGGCCTTTTGGCCCCTCAGCGTGCCCGGGGGTCCTCGTGTCCCAGCCCGCGCTCCATCCTCGGGGTGTTCTTCCCCCAGCTCCCGGGCCCCCTGTGTCCCACACTGCTCCCTCAGGGGCACGGGGCGGCACTGAAACCTTTATTAAAAGAAAACATTTTCCCTGTTCCCCCAAGTGCCCCCTGCCCTTTGGGTATAAAAGGGGAATTTCCTCCCTTTTGCTCAGTGTCAGTTCGTTTTGTATCCAGCACAAGAGTTTGGGCCCCCCTTGGTGCGGGCCCGCTGTGGTTTTTTCCTTAGGGTTTTCCTGTAATTTATCGCTCCCTTCCCTGTACACCTGCCGCTGCCCCATTTGCCCCATACCTACAACCTGTTGCTATACAGTAGATGCTATCATCCTGGACTGTCCATGGGGTTCTAAAAGGCTAAAACCTGGACGTGCCAACGTTTTATGGCTACACCCGCAGTGCCTGTCTACGCCCCCGCACCCCCCTCCCCCGGCGGGCACTTGGGCCCCCACTGTGGTGTTTGCCTTTAGCACCGCAGTGTCCCCGAGGATCCCCCCAAACCCGCACATTTCCAGCCATCCAGGGGGGAATTTTTAACCCCCAAAAGGCCCTTTGGATCCCGGGGCTCAAAATTTAACCCGCCAAAAAAAGGGACACATTGTGGTTTTAAAAGGGGTTTAAAAGGGGGTCCCCAAAAATTTTTAAAAAAAGGGCCCCCTAGCCACGTGCTTAAATAAAAAATTTTTTAAAAAAAATTTAAAACCCCCTCCCTTTCCCCAACCTTTTCGCTCCCCAGAGTGTCCCCCTTTTCCCCCTTTAATCCCTCACTGATGACTTTATGTTCATGGATTCATGTTTGGGGGGGGTTTTTTTTTTTTCCCTTTTTTAAGGGTTTTTTTAAAAAGGGGGGGGTTTTTTTAAAAAAAAAGGGGGGGGTTTTTTGGGCCCGGGGGCCCGGGGGGCCCCCCCCCCAAAAAAAAACCCCCCCCCCCCCCCCGGGGGGGGGTTTAAAAAACCCCCCCCCCAAAAAAACCCAAAAAAAATTTTTTTTTTTTTTTTAAAAAAAATTTTTTTTTCCCCCCCTTTTTTTTTAAACCCCTTTTTGGGGGTTTCCGGGGTTTTTTAAAAACCCCCCCCCAAATTTTAAAAAAGGGGGGGCCCCCCCCCCGGGCGAAAAAAAAAAAACCCCCCCCGGGGGAAAAAACCCCCGGGGCCCCGGGGGGGGGAAAAAACCCCCCAAAAAAACCGGGTTTCCCTTTTTTTCCCCCCGGGGTTTTTTTCGGGTTTTTTCCCCCTTTTTTTAAAAGGGAACCCCCTTTTAAAACCCCCCCTTTTTCCCAAAATTTAACAATTTTAAAATTTTTTTCCCCCCAAAATTTTAAAAAGGGAAAACCCCCCAAAAAAGGGGGGGGAAAAAAAAGGGTTTTTTAAAAAAAACCCCCGGGGGAAAACATAAAAGGGGGGGAAAAAGGGCCCCCGGGTTTTAAAAAGGGGGTTTTTTTAAAACCCTTAAATTTTTTTGGGTTGGGGGAAAAAAAAACCCCCCCCCCCTTTTTGGGGGGAAAAAAGGGGAAATGGGGAATTTTTGGGGGGGGGGTTTGGGGGGGGGAAACCCAAAAGGGGGGAAAAATTTTTGGGCCCCCAGGGAAGGGGGAAAAAGGGGGGGGGACCGGAAAAGGGGGGGGAAAAAAAAAAAACCCGGGGTTTGGGGGGGGGAAAATTTTGGGGGGGGGGGGGGAAAAAAGGGGGGGGGCCCCAAAAAAGGGGGGGCCCTTTTGGGGAAAAAAAAGGGGCCAAAAAAAGGGCCCGGGGGAAAAAAACCCCCCCCTTTTTTTCCAAAAACCCCCCCCCCAAAAAAAAAAAAAAAAAAAAAGGGGGAAAATTTTGGGGGAAATTTTTCCCCCCGGTGGGGGCCCCCCAAAAATTTTTTTAAAAAAAGGGGAAAGGGGTTTTTAAAAAAAAAAAGGGGTTTAAAAAAACCCCTTTTAAAAAAAAAAAAATTTTAAAAAAAACCCCCCTTTTAAACCCAAAAATTTTTAAAAAAAAAAATTTTTTTAAAAAAAAAAAAGGGGGGGGAAATTTGGGCCCCCCCAAAAAAAGGGAAAAATGGGGCCTAAGGGCCCCGGGGCCGGGGGAAAAAGGCCCAAAAAAGGGGGGAAAAAAAAGGGGGGGAAAAAAGGGGGGGAGGATTTTGGGGAAGGGGGGAAAAAACCCCCAGGGGGGCCCCCCCCCCCCCCCGGGGGGAAAAACCCGGGGGTTTGGGGAAAAAAAATTTTTTGGGGGGTTTTTTTTTAAAAAAATTTTTTTTAAAGGGGAAAAAAAAAAAAAAATAGGGGGGGGTTTTTTTTTTCCCCCCCCCAAAATTTTTTTTTGGGGAAAAAAAAAAAACCCCCCCAAAAAAAAAAAACCCCCCCCCCCCTTTGGGGCCCCCTTTTCCCCGGGGGGAAAAAAAAATTTCCCCCCGGGGGGGGCCCCGGGGGGCCCCAAAAAAATTTTAAAAAAAAAGGGGGGGGGCCCCCAAAGAAAGCCTTTTTTTATTTCCCCCGGGGGGGGCCCCCCCTTTTCCCCAAAAAAAGGGGGAAAATTTTTTTTTTAAAAAAAAAAAAAAAAAAAATTTCCCACCCCCAACCCCCCGGGGTTTTTCCCTTTTTTTGGGGGGGGGCCCTTTCCCCCCCCAAAAAAAAAAAAAAAACCCCCCCCAAAAACCCTATTTAAACCTTTTTTTTAAAAAATTGGGGGCCCCCCTGCCCCGAAAAAAGGGGTTTTTTTTTTTAAAAAAAAAGGGGGGGGGGAAAACCCCCCCATTTTTTTCTAAAAAACTTTCTAATTTAAAAATTTTTTTTTTTTTCCCTTTTCCCCCAAAAAAAAATTTTCCCCGGGGGGAAACCCTTTTTCTTTGGGGCCCCTTTTTGGGGGAAAACCCCCCCCTTTTTTAAAATTTTTTAACCCCCCCCAAAACCCCTTTTTTCCCCCCCCCCCGGGGGGGGGTTTAAAAAAAACCCCCCCCGGGGGAAAAAAAAAAAATTTTTTCCCCCCCCCCCCCTTCCCCCCCCCCTTTTTTAAAAATTTTTTTTTTGGGGCCCCCCTTTTAAAATTTTAAAAAAAATTTTTTTTTTAAAAAACCCCTTTTTGGGCCCCGGGGTTTTTAAAAAAATTTTTTTTTTAAAAAAAAAGGTTTTTTAAAAATTTTTTAAAAAAAAGGAAAAAACCCTTTTTTAAAAAAAAAAAATTTTTTTTTTTTTTTAAAAATTTTTTTCCAAAAAGGGTTGGGCCCCCTCCCCCCCCCCAAAATTTTTTTTTTTTTCCCCTTTTCCCCGTTTTAAAAAGGGGAAAAAAAAGGGTTTTAAAATTTCCCCTTTTTTTTTTTTTTTAAACAACTGGTTGTGCCCAGGTCCACTGCCTTGCTGAACCACCAAGCCGGACCTGTAAAACCGTAAAGCTTTAATGACACAAAGCGCCATACCTTCAAAGCTTTATATCTCCTGTGCCACTTCCTCTCAGCTCTACTAACATCATTTATACATCTAAAAGATGCTGTCAGCCTAGTTGGCAGCCACAATGCCCCCTACAACCACAATACTGCCCTTTTAGCCACAATGTGTCCTGCAGTGGCGTAGCCAGAACCTTTGCTACTCAGGGCTACCCTGTTTTGCAGACTACACCCCTACTTTCATGTCACACCTCTTTTTACAGGCCTGTCCTCGCAGTCATTCAACATAGTCATGACTTTAAGAACTCTACAGTGGGTCATAAATCAGGCGCATTCTAGAACTCAGACGACATTTCTGGCTCAGGTAAACCACTTTGAAAGTGGTCTACCTGTTCCAGCTGTAATGCGCCTAGAAATGCCGTGCTGAAGCTATAAATATATAGCTTCACTACAGTTCAAGTGCGCCCCGCCTGCGGGAGATTTTAAAATGTATGAACGGGGCTGTGTCTGATATTGGGCTGAAAAGACGCCAGATATCTGGCACAGCCCTGTTCATACATGATGATCAAAGTGTTTTGCATTCAGGCAAAAAGGTTAAATTTTAGTCTCATCTGACCAGATGAGACTAAACTGCAAACGGGGCTTCTTATGGCTTGCTTTCAAAATGGGCTTTCTTCTTGCCAATGGCCAGATTTGGCTGCTTTAATTAGTGCTCTTCTTGTCTGGACAGTGTCAGGTGGACGGCAATGTCTTGATAGATTAGCAGTTGTGCAATACTCCTGCTATTTATGGATGATGGAATGAAGAGTGCTCGGTGAGATCTTCAGAGCTTTGCTATTTATTTTTTTTTTTTTTTTTAAAACCTAACCCTGCAATACACTTTGGCACAACTTTATCCCTGAGCTGTCTGGTATGTTCCTTGTTTTTTATGATGCTGTTTATTCACTAATGTTTTGTTTCAAACCTCTAAGACCTTCACAAAACAGCTGCAGTTATACTGAGAATAAATTACATACAGATGTATTATATTTAATAATTAGGTGACTTCTAAAAGCAATTGGTCATACTGGATTTTATTTGGGGCTATTAGAGTACAGGGAGCTGAATACATATGCATGTCACTTTTCAGTGTTTTAATTTGCAAAAATCTAAAAAAGGACCTATCTTTTTCTTTATACTTCACAAATATTTGCTACTCTGTGTTGCTCTATCAAATAAAATATCAATAAAAAAACATTTAAATTTGTGGTTGTAAAGTTTAAAAATGAGAAACCTTTCAAAGGGTATGAATACTTTTGCAACCCACTATATAAGCTCATTCATTTTAAAGGGGGCTAAAAAACATCTGGTTATGTCAGGAAATAGATAAAGATCTGCAATATCCAAATCAAATTTCATTACTTTTGTATATACAGGTTAAATTTTATGCATGTAAAACTGGAAAAACCCCTTTAACCATTATAGAGTGATATACTTCTCTGAATAGGAGAACATGGTGGTTACAAAGCTTTAAACACGTGGCTACATCAGCAGATTTTAAAGTCGGCCATCAAAGATTCCTTTTGAAAGTAATGACAATGCAAGTATCTCAGATCACAAGCTTTGCATTCCCACAAAGCATATACCATAAGTACCTTTATGACACTGATCTCATTTTGGATACCTAATGGATAAAGGAGAAGTAGAACAAGCAAACTGAAATTGCAAAATAAGTAACTGAGAACTAAATTCTGTTCTAGATAAATTATTGCGCTCACCAATATTGTGCCAATATCAAAATACTTTGGAAACAAACTATTTCTATATGTTGTTTTAGTCCATAATTTTTTATTTTAATAATAAATAGAACAGACCCAAAAAGATCTTGACATATAAGCATTAGAAAATAAATGTAGACTGGCATTTTGTTTGCTGGGTTTTAACTACAATACGTTGGCGTACGATGCAACAAATTTATGAAGACGTGCAGGCCTCTTAATAAATTTGATGCATCTATTGAGATTTTCCATGTGCCAGAAACCTAAATCTATTTTAGGTTTCTTTTATAATTTGCCAACATTTTTAGCATATATGATAGTAAATCTGATAACCCTCACACTTTTTCAAAGCAGAAAGACCTGCAAAAACAACAAAAAGTAGCTCGTCTTTGTCTAGGGCTGGACTGGGACCAAGAGGTAGTCCTGGCACAAAACCCCAACCACCCCTAAAGTTTGCAGTTGTCACGCATCTCACCACATTCTAAAATAAACTGCACTATCAACACCAGCAAGAAAGTATAAATGGCACATAGAAAGCTCTAATCACAGGGTCAGCAATAAGCATTCACTCGCTTTTATAATCAGGAACAAGTGTACGCTGCCACTATACAAGTGTCAAAAAAACCTTACAATACATCATAAAGTAACCACCTAGTGGTCAGAAACCAGTTCAGGTTACCATCACATGACAGTGATTGGAGCAATGATCAAACTCAGAAGCAAAATAAACACTTACATTCAGTGACTCAAGGAGAAAGTCTTCTTGGATTGGGGGTGTTTCACTTTCCTTTTCTTCTCCATTTTGGTCAACACTCCTGGCTATGGAATTGGGCCCCTGAACAATTTACCACAATAACCAACTAAGACTCCCCACTTTGCCAGCATTTCCCTAACTATTTCCACCTCTGTACAAACTCCCCCTCCGTAGCAGCCCATATGGTAATAATAACCTCGTTGTGCCTCAAACATGAAAGTACATGCTGACAGCTATAGGATTTCAATCCTTAACTCTTCTGTGGCTCTATATAGTAGATAGGTACACCCCCAATGTAATAGGTAGGTACACCCCCAAAGAAATTAGACAGATAGGTAGACCTCTTTTAGGTAGGCTCCATTTATGCAGGTTGACCACCTTATTAATTACCGTATATACTCGAGCATAAGCCGACCTGAATATAAGCCGAGGCACCTAATTTTACCACAAAAAACTGGAAAAACTTATTGCCTCGAGTATAGGGTGGGAAATGTAGCAACTACTGGTAAATTTATACCGCTCACATGCTAGGATCACACTGAATGCTATATATATGCAGGTAAATGTCCTTCATAGGCAGGTTTAGGCAGGAATAGGCAGGTACATGTCCCCCATAGGCCAGAATAAGCAGGTAAATGTCCCCCATAGGCAGGTATAGGCAGGTAAATGTCCTCCATAGGCAGGTATAAGCAGATAAATAAAGAGCAACAAGAGAAGAAATGAACCAGCTCACCAAGTCCTGAGGCGGCCTCCGCACGTATCCCGGCCAGGGCAAACCGTTGCGATGCACAATATCGTGGAAAGGATGATACAGCGGTGCCAAAGAAGATGTAGCAAACTTCTTTATTTGAGTCCATAAAAAGTAACAAGCAACCAGATGGCAGCACAAACAAAAAAAACTAAAAACGCCGACGCGTTTCGGGTGGAGAACCACCCTTAGTCATGGCCTATACACAGTGTCAAAACAGACCATTTATATACCCTTACAAATACTGTGCCAAGTAAGCTCACCTGCTTGCATCCGCTTTCCTCCTCCCGAGAGCAGCGCACGGGCTTCCGGAACGCCACCGGAAACACGTGAGCGGCAAACCGGGCAACAGCCCGAACACAACAAAGAAGTATCCAGGAAGTGACGTATCCGTTGTCATTACGGCAGAAGACGCCACCCGGACCTGTCACGCAGAGATCCGGCACCACCATGGTAAAAGAGGGCGCCGGGGTGACGAAAGGTAAATAAACGGAGGAGAGAGAATGGATGGAAGCAGCGTGAGTACCATAAAATCAACAACATTTAAAACCCAGGGTAAACTCAAATGTAAGGAAAAAGGCAACATGATGCATATATTTAAATGGGACAAAAGACATTCAGGTGTTAAGTCAGAGAGGTAATACTATATTGACAAGTGATACCAGAATATTCATAAGGCTGCATACCATCCTATGTCAAACCAAAAATCCCATGCAGAATGGACAGTGCAGAGGTGAGTACAATGTAACCACTATAGTTAAGAAACTTAATAGTGAAACATCCACTCTTTTTTGGAGTTTAATCCCGCAGGAGCAGCAGTGTCTAAAACAAAAATCCAATACGCCTCCTTATCGTGCAGCATATGATTTATATCCCCACCACGCTTTGGTTTACTGACCCTGTCTATGCCCATGATTTTCAATTTATTATAATTGCCTCCATGTACCTCCCTGAAGTGCATAGAAAGGTGGGACCTGTTCCGAATCGCCGTATTGGTGATGTCATTGAGGTGCTCGAGAATGCGAGTCTTCAGCCTCCTTGTGGTGCTACCCACATATTGGAGATTGCACTCCGTGCAAGTGGCCAAATAAACAACATGGTGAGAGTTGCAATTGATGTAATTACGGATAGTATACGATTTAGTGTGTGCACTGTTATAGAAAACTTTACCACTATTAACAAAACCGCAGACCCTGCAGGGACTAGAACCGCACCTATAAAACCCCTCTAATTTAAGCCAATTGCTTTTAACTTTGGTAGACGTGCCTGGATTGGACGATAATAAATTACCAAGAGTTCGGGGTTTACGAGTGACCACCTAGAGTCCATCAGCAAGGATTTCGTCTAAGATGGAATCTTCCAGTAATATAGGTAAATGTTTTAGAACTATATTTTAGATTTTTTGAAATTGGGTATTGTAATCCAGTAACAAAATATTGTTATTGTTATTAGCTCTCTTTCGCTTTCTATGAAAAAGCAGCTGGCTCCTGGTTTTATTTTTGACAATATTAGAGGCCCGGTTGAGGGTCCAAGATGGATAACCCCTTCTGGTGAGCCTACCACAGATGGCATCCCGTTCTGTCTCAAAATCACTAGAAGAACTACAATTGCGCATGGATCGGATCATTTCCCCGACAGGAATAGACCTGTGTGTGTGTTTTGGATGATAACTTCGATAATGTAGTATGGTATTTCCTGCCGTTACTTTATGGTGAGTCTTAGTGATAATGTTCTGACCTATCCTGCCCGTGAGTACCAAATCCAAAAATTGAATACTGTTCTCCCCAATCTGTGGAATAAATCGTAGATTGCAGAAGTTATTGTTAAGATGAAAAAGAAACGAAGGTATGGCAGATACATCGCCCCCCCAAATAAATAGGAGATCGTCGATGTACCTGCCATACCAACGCAAATGAGCAAGAAAAGGATTATCAAGGGTGTAGACGTAGGCGAACTCCCACCACGCCGAGGGCTTATTCAGCGCAAAAAATGTGCTGAAAAACTTAGCTTATACGCGAGTATATTTGTTTAGTTATAGGCCCTATTGAGTAGATAGGTATATAGCCATCCCTATTAGGTAGGTAGGTATGTAGGTAGGTATATAAGCCCTCATTAAGTAGATAGGTATATAGGATCCCCATCAGATAGGTAAGTATACAGGGGCCTCCAGTAGGTATATAGGCCCCGTAGTCAGTATGCAGTCACCCTATTCTTAATAGAGTCATGATTCTGCTAATTGAAAATAAAAAATTAAACTCAGCTCTCTCTGTTCATCTGCCGAACAGCTCACTCCTCCGACTTGTGTCGGATGTGGAAAAATCGGCATAACATCATCACGCCACTTGCGCCATGATGATACTCCTAATATCTTGCAGGCTGCCTTAGGTTTTCTTTCTAGAAGAGGTGGTATGATGATGTCACAACATCACTTTGCCTGTGCTGCTTACGCATGTAGGCAACATACATAGTTTTCAACTATATGCACAGCCTGAGGACACACATCCAGGGCCATATTTACAGCTCAGGCTACCCTAGGCGCTGTAAATGCACACATTTGCTCTGCTGAAATTAAGCACTTGCAAGTGTGTAATTTCAACGCACAATTGCCCAAGGCAGGTTTCTTCCTTATATAGTTTAGTACATATTGGCGCTTATGTGCCACAAAAATGCGCGCATAAATTCATTATCTGATGATTTTACACTACACTCAATGAGTTATATACTTGACCTTGGTTTTAAAGCATATTATGGCACATATATCAGCACAAAATACACGCTAAAATATGTGCCAAAATACAACGTCTGAATATACGCTTACCAATTTTAGTTGTGGTTAATTTGCTCCTGACTAAACCATAGTTTTATCTTAAAAATGTAAAAAAAAATGTTTACAGTTCAAAACACTGCTTTTTGCCATTTTATATATATATAAAAAATAATAGTAAAAAAATTAAAATCTAATTTGTATTGCTGCATATGTAAAGGTTCAGTAAATTAAAATAGACCCTTACTTTCCCCACATGGTAAATGCTGAAAAAAAAACAATAGTACCATTGCAAATTACACTTAGGCCCACCAAAAACAATTTCTCAAACTGGTCCCTCTCCAGAAAAATAAAAAAAAAGTTATTGGTTATATAAAATGGCGATGCACAGCAATTTATTTTTAAGTTTTTATTTTTTAAAAAGAATAAAGCACAATAAAGACAACATACATTTGGTAAAGATGGAATCCTATTGACCTGCATAATACCGATATATCGGATAGCAGGAAACTAACTGTTAAAAACATACATTTATTAGCTATGTTTCTTTAAAACACATATAAATTTCGTGTGCACAACAAGTGCTACTTGCATGTATCCATTAGAAGTCCGCAACCAGTAGAAATATTGGTACGTACCCTTGTCTTAACTGTATTAATTTTTAAAAAATTGCTTTACAGTGCGATTCTATGAGATTTTTTGTTTTCTCATCTACAGACCTGAGTGAGGGCTATATTTTGTGGGCTAAAGTGTATTTTTTTATTTGTACCATTTTGTGAAACATGGAATGTTTTATCAACTTTTTCTTTCAATCTTTTTGGGAGCCTAAAAGACCCAAAAGCTCCCTGAGTACTCCAAACTCTGTCACTGAAATTACGACATAAACCCTTTAACTAAGGGGTCAAAGGGTTTTCCAGTCCTATGGAATAAATCCTGAAGGTGTTTTAGAATGAGGTAAAATCCCCTGCATAGGTTGCTTTTAGCTGTACATGTCTCTCACCGCCTTCCGACACCCCACATGTCTCTCTCCCCTCCTAATACCCTCCTTTGGCTCTCCCCCTCCCCACATGGCTCTCCCCCTCCCCACAACCCACATGGTTTCTCCAAGTTTCTTTATCCACTCCAAACTCTGCCTCTCCTGTTAAAACATGAGGATGCGTGGAGGCTAATTAAGGCTTTCACAATCTTCATTTGGGCTGGAAAAAAACCCTGAATAGCCCTGTCCAAATTGATGCTGCTAAAAGAAATAGAGGGTTTGAACTTCCCGAATTTAAGGGGATATAATCTGGCTTGTTTGACCCATCATGTGGATTCATGAAACAAGTTATGTCTTTAACTGGAGTCTTGAAGCATACTTAGCCTTACCATGGCATCCAGTGTCCTTTCTTCACACTCATTACTAACATTAATAAAATCATTGGTCTTACTGAGGGACACTGTGGCAACTTGGAAGGCCATTAGAAAACATTGAAACTGCCAAACTTTGACATAAGGGGGGAAAACTGTATGTCCTATAAATGAAAAGAGCAAAGGGTGCAAACAACATCTTATTAATTCATCAGTGACTAGATGGATGACTTCAGCCAAAATTAGTGATTCCTACAAGGTGGCCAAAGCACACTATTTAGTAATTTTACATTTACTCTCCTGTCATTCGTAACTAGTTCAGGTCAGAAAAAATAGAACCCCTCCAAACCTTTTATTATTTTCCCCAACAATGGACCAGAGATTTTTTGGGGAATTTAAATTTTAAAAAATTTGTTCCTGGGGGGAAAAACTGTCTGACTCATCTCCAAAAAGCATTTTTAAAAGGTTTAAGGGGAAAAGGTCCCGGGGGAGCACTAAAAATACAAAGGGAAATTAAAGGGTTTGAAAATTTGGTTTTTAAATAAAAATTTGGAAGAGAAGCACATTTCAAGATAGTACACAATGCCAAATATGGGTTTAACCTTCCTCACAACCAACAGCATCTGGAAAGGCTAAATGCTTGCCCTGAGTGCGACACTCCATCCACGAAAATGTGGCATGGCTTGTGGGAATATCCTGTGATTTAGGTCTTTTGGAATAAAGTACAGTATATACAGTAACTATGGATAATTCAATTCCTTATATTCCACTTTTGAAGACCCCCAGAAGAAGGTCAAAACTTAAAAGCACTTGGAAAAGTTTCAAGTCTAGTACAGGGGATATTAATGGTGGCAAAAAGGTGTATATTAACAATTGGCTCATAAAAGATGAGCGTGATCTTCTGAAAGTCATCCAAAACCCCCCAAACCCAAATTTGAGAGTAGATAGATCAAATGCAGAAAAAATGGGGGAAAATAAAGGAAAAACCCTTTTTTTAAAAGAGAAAGGGAGGGTTTTCTAAACCTCTCTTTTTCCCAAGACAGGAAATAGTGACATGAAAACTTTCCCAATAAAACCTCCTTTTTACGGCAAAGAGGAAAAAGCCCCAGACTAAGGGGAGGAGAGGAGGATTTCGGTCAGGACTTGAATGAGGGACTTCCTGTTCCTGCCCCAGCATGTAGAGAAAAAAAGCAGGGGCAGGACTCCTCTACTTTCGGGACCCTACCAGCAACATACCTTTTCTATATCGCAAACGCCCCGTGCCCCGTGCGGGGGACACCCCCGAGAGGGTCACATTTTAATTGAAAGGCCTCTGTTTGCCCTCTGTTTGGGGTAGAAGAGCTTTACAGCCCGGGGACCTGCTGAGGGGGAAGACAGACTTCCCCCCTAAAACTTGAAAGGGGTTTTTAAAAGGGAGCTGCGCCGGGGGGGGGAAAATAAAGCCTCTCCTGGGCAGCTTCTGTAAATTGATCCCCTTTTCCCTCACAAGTGGCTGAAAACCCCCTTTAAACTACATAAGAAGCCCTTCTCCAGTGTAAACTGCCCCCCCCCCCCCCCCCCCCATTTGCTGAAGCGGGGAATTTGACTGCAGGCGGGGGCTGCCTCTCTGCCCCCCCCCCGCTACTGCCCCACAACTGCCCTACACAGCTGCACTCCCCTGCAAAACAGCCCCTGGGGTCCTCCAAAACACTACAAGGAGAAAAAGTCTTTTAATACAAATCAAAACCCCTAACGGGAAATTTGGGTTTTGCCTCCCCCCTGGGTTCAAACCTTTTGGGCTCTGCAGAACTCCCACCGCTCCTGTTTCCCCCCCTTTTCCCCGGGGGCCTGACTCCCCCGGGGACTGTTCATGTCTTCATCTCTCCATAACATAGTTTAGTTTCCATTTTTTTTAAGCTGTGGCACATCAAGTGGGGGCCGAGCAAAGTGCATTTAAACCCAAAACGCATTTTTCATATTTTTAATCTCTCTTCTATTCTCCTTTTCCTGGGAAGGAAACCCGTTCTCCAAAAAAATGGGCAAAAAGAAAGGGAAAAAAAAAACGGAAAAAGGGGCAAAAAAATCGAGCTCATTACACCGAAAATTTGCCAGTAACAGAAAACAATGTTAGACTGACATAAACACTGGGGCCCACCGCCACTTTGTCCACCAACCCCCCCGCCACTACTGAAACCCTTTCCTTCTGATACCACTGATGGCTGCGTTTGGAGGGGTGATTGTTTGCCCCAATGGGGGCTAAAAAAAAATTGGGGCCATTGTGGTGGCCCAGAAAGGGCCCCAAATATCCAGGAACATTGGCAGGGGACGATCTCCGCTAAAAGTAAACACCCTGTTTGTAAAAAACCAAACGAATCAACAAGCAGGCCGGGCCACCGTTTTCCCGCGAAAAACGCCTCCAAGAGCTGGAAAACAACCCTTGGATTTCCCCCAAACCCCCGAAAACCCGGCCCAAAGCGTCTGAAAAAACCAGCGGCCTCAAAAAAAAGGGACAATTTGGGAGAACCGGTCCCCGCCGCAACAACCTGCACTGATGGGGAAACCCCAAGCCCGGTGGCACCCAAGAGATTTTACATTTTTTTAATGCATTGCCGACTCCCAGAATTTTTGGGGCCTGCCCCAACCTTTGCAGAGTGGAGAGACCCCATAAATTTGGGCCCAGATTGCTATCCCGGGGACTCCTCACCAAGCAGGACCCACAACCCCCCATTCTTTTGAAGAACCCCCACGTCCAGGTTTGTAAAAATACATTACTTTAATGACAAAGTCACACTTCCACCTTTTAAAAATCTCAACACCATTTGGAAAAAAAGGGGAAAATAAAATTTTTAAATATTTGGAGATTTCTCTGTGGGGGGTGGCCAAGGGACTCGGGCTTTCTATCTTTTGTGCCCGGCCCTCAACCCCCAACACTTTTAAGTTCGCCTTCCCCCTTTATCCGGCAAACTCTGCGAATCAAATCCCCCCAAGGGAAACCCTGCCCACCCTTTCCCACATCCCAAAAAAGCTTAAAGGGGACTCTGAGAAAAACCTTTTTAAAATTTACACAGAGATAGTGGAGGCCCCCCTTTCCCCGGGATTCTAACGCCTAAAAGAAAGCAAGCTCCAGAGACGGGTCAGAACTTCACCGCCAAATCGCCCCCTCGGGGAAATGTTTCACCTAAAACAACCTCCCTTTCCCTGCTTGGCGTGCGGAACCCTCAGGAACCTGAACTTTCCTGTATCCTTATTCTTTTTGGGCACTCTCTCCCCTTTTTTAAAATTTTTCCCCTTTTTGCCGTTTTTTTTTTTTTTTTTTTTGGATGATCCTACTTACTCACTGGTTAAAACATGTTTTTAAACGGGTTTCTAACTTTTAATTTTGTCATTTAAGATATTTTTTAACTACCTTATACCCCTTCCCCCCACAGAAATCCTTTTAACCCCTTAGGGGGTCACGGGGGGAGGCATTTGCACTTTTTTTCCCTTTACTGTACTTTTTTTTTTACATTTTGGGAAAATAAGGAAGTCCAATAGCACATTGGCATTGGCGGTATTTTTTGTTTTTTTTTGGGTTTTCCCCCCCAATGGTGCTTTTTTTTTTTTTTTTTCCCGTTTCTGTTTTGGTACCTTTTTTTTTTTGTCTTACTGTGTTTAGTAGGTCAGATGCAAACTGTTTGGGGTGGGGTTTGGCCCTCTTCTCTCCCTGGGGGGGTTTCCATTTTCCCTTTATTCACTTTCTGTGGGTAAAATTCTTTTTCACTTACTTTTTGCAAGAACATTGTGGAAATTTTTAAGGGGCTGCGGTCTCCTTTTAAAGAAAAATTAAAAAAAAAAACGTCACCCTCAAAAAATTAAAAAAAAAGGGTCGGCCCCCCCAGGAAACTTTACTTGGAGGAGGGAGATTTTAGCCCGGCTTAAGCCCCCTTTGGGGGGGCTCGATTCGGGGGGCCCCCATCCTTAATAAGAAAAATGGGGAAAATTTTCCTCATCCATAAAAATCTGCTTAAAAATCTTGTTAGCTCCACCCATGATGAGAGGGCCGCGGGTTTTTTGTATCCTTGCAAGTTCCTCAGGGGAAGTTTTTTTCCATCTATAAAAATCTACGGTCCCCCAAAGCCAACCAAGGGGCTTTCTATAAAAACCCTGAAGACCCCGTAATCATTTATCCGAACCTCTTAAAATTTGTGGAGGGGAATTTTTAAACCCTTTTGTTAATTCCCAAAGGGTAGAAAAAACGGGCCCCTGATAGCTCTCCCCCCATTCCCCCCTATCCCCTGACCCCCCCACATTGGGTAATTTTTTTTCAACTCCATTTTGGGGGATACATGGAGGGCTCTTTTAATCCTGATGGAAAGGGACGAAATTTCCTTTTTTTTTTTTTTCCCTCCCCCACAAAAATTTTTATGGGCCCGTATTGATTAATTTCTACTCTCTCCCAAAACCAGCCAAAAATGGATCTCTGGATAAAAGGATTTGTTTATTTCCCAATTTATGCCCCTCTTGTCCTCAAACTGTCAAACGGGTGCTCCCAAAGGGGGTAGATTTTTCCCCGGAGATTCCCGGGGCTTTCCTATTTGGGGACGAGGGGTGATGCAATTTTTACAAGACCCAACCCCGGGGGATGGGGACGGAGCCCTCTTAAATTTGGGGGACAGCTAAAGCGGGGCATTAGAGGCCCCTTGATTGCCTACACAAACACCCGTCGATAGGTGGGGTTTCGGATCAAATTAGATTGTTGAGTGAGACCCCTTCGGCAATCTTTCACTGATTTTTCTCTCCAACCCAACTCCTCAGCCAAACCCAAGGTTCCCAAAACAAAAAAAGAGTATGACGCGGGTGGGGTATAAGAGGTGTCCCGGCGTTTCCCCGGGGAAATCAGCTAAAATTTTTTTTTCAGGGTTTGGTGAACAAAGCGGGGGGGGCTTTTACCCAAATTTTTCTAAGGGGATTTTAAATCAAATTCCAATATCTATGCATTGAAGGGCTCATGCGGGGAAAATGCAATATTCTGCTAAAAAGGTATTAATAATGTCCTAAAACCCAGTTCTATGACCAATTTTTAAAACACCAAAAAACCCCCGATACAGGGCCCCCTTTAACTGGCTTTGGCCCCTCTTTTCTTTTTCCCCCCCCCTTTTTCCCGAAGGCAGATAAGGAAATACCCTTAAAACCAAAAACCCCTCCCAAAAAGAAGAAATCTCTAAAGGGGGGGATTAAGAACTTGGGTAATAAAAAAGCCCCCCGGGCCCCCATGGGTTTTCGAGAATTTTTTAAAAAGATTTTTAAACCGAAGTCACCCCCCTTCTGACCACCGTCTCCAAACATTCTTGACTAAAACTCCCATCCCGCAACATATGAAACAGCTTTTTTAAAATTTTAAAAAAAGCCAGGGAAAAAAACAATTTTTTCCTCCCCCCCCCTCCCTACCATCCAATTTCATTAATAAATTTGAAATTAAAAATCTTTTTCTAAGGTTTTTGGCGACAGGCGGCCACTCTTCCCTTTCCCCGGGCTCCCTTAGCCCCAACAGACGGGAAAAAAAAAAGTTAAGGGCAGAGCAGGCCCGTCTCAAAAATTTTGAAAATCATTACTGTACGGAAGAGATTTTAAAAAGAAAACCAGAGCTTCATCCCCCCTCCCCGCTGTCCCCGTCCATTTTATGCAGAAAAAGCATTCGGAAAAGGGCAAACTGGAGATGGCTGGGGGGCAGTGAGGAGGATTCGGGTTCCAGGGGGCCTTCCCTTCTTATAACTCTTCACAAATACCAGCCCCCCCCCCCCCAGATTTTACCCCGTATTTTTTTTTCAAAAGGGCCCTTCATTTTGGGGAGGCAATCGCCAAGGGTGCCCCTTTTCCCCCCTACTGTTTAATTTGGCCATAGAGCCCCCTTTTCCCCGACCCCCGGCCGCTAAAACCAAGCTCCCGGGCATTAATATCGGTTAAAACCCAATATTAAGGTCTCCTTTTTTTGCTGATGATCTTTTGATTTATCTATCTGACCCCCCTGGTGGGGGTTCCGATGCTTTTGATCTGTTACAGGAGTTTTGGGCCTTTTCCCCGGGGGTTCCCCAAAGGTTTTAATTTCCCAAGTCAGAATTGTTTTGGGTCTCTCCCCGCCCCATTTCCCCCTTCCCCCACATCCTTTGCAATTTACCTAAATCCCTGGCCCGGGGGCTTTCCCTCAAGTATCGGGGAAAAAATATCGGTAAATCCCCTGAGTCCATTTTAAACACCTCAATTTCCCCCCTCTGTTCCCTAAAATTTGGGAAGGGAAATAGAACGAGGAAAGCACTTTCCCCCCTCCCCTTACTTCTAAGGCTCTCTTCCCCAAAAATGATGAAGTTCCCAAAAATACTATATTTTTTTACAAACCCAAACCCTTTAAACTTAGACATAAAGAAAGTCCGCCAACTTTTACCGCTTTCCCTTTCCTTTTCCCTATAATTTTAAAAAAGGGGTAGGGGGGGCTGAATTTTTCCGGGTCTGAGGTTTTTATAAACTTCCAAACCTCCTGCTTTACGATCGGAAATTTGGGTTTAAAAATTCCTTTCCCGATAAACCAATTTTCCCCTACTGGAAAGGGGGCACTGGTTTCACCCATGGATGCTTCCAGCCTTTTCCATACCAAATTTTTCCCCTCTTCCTAAGGGGGCAAAAAATAGCCTCATTGTGGGGGGAAAACGAACAACCTGGGGAAGGGGCCCGGGAGAACCCTGTTTTTTTTTCGCCCCCACCCCGACCAGTAGATACCTTTCCCATCTAAGGACAAACCCCAAAATTTAAACCTTTGGGCCCTTGGGAAACCCCCCAAAAAAAAAAATCTGGAGGATTAAGGGGGGTCTTAACTATTTTCCCCGCTTATTCAAACCCCCCACCAAAGGATTTTTCTTTTCTTCAGAATTATTTCAAAAAAAAAACCCTTTTCCACCATCCGCAATTTTGGGCCAACTCCCAAAAAGTGGGGTTTTTATAGAAGAAGGACAAAAAAGCCCCTCCATTTTAAATTGAATGCTTTTTATAATGTTATCGGCCCTACTTTTTCCCAAAAGACCCCTCTCTATCCCGCGCTATATTCGGTCTTTTAAAGGGGTTCAAAAAACGAGGGGCCTTTCAGGGGTTTTTTTCTAAATTGGGGAAAAAAACTACCCTAACCAGGAGATCTCTACTACAATTCTCCAGGGATGGCTGAAGATCCATAAATATATAGTTAACCCCTTAACGACCTTGGGCGTATGAGTACGTCCCAGGGCCGCTAAGGGGCTTTGCCGGGGGATCGCTCAGCGACCCCCCCGCACAGCCGGCAGGTGTTAGCGGAAAATCGCCGCTAACACCCGGCAGTAACAGCGCCGGCAGGTGGCTCCGCCCGCTGGCGCTGTTTAACCCATCAGACGCCGCGCAAAGATGGCCGCGGCGTCTGAATTAACACCGATCGGTGCCGCGCACTGATCGTTACGGTCATCGGCATCAGCGCAGTTATGCTGCGCCGATCCGATGACCAGGCATGGTGGTGGGGAGCCCTGTGAAGGCTCCCGTCAATTACTCCGCAGTCAGGAAGTGGGGAAACCGCCATCTTTGTACACCCTAATGCACTGCCTATGCAATGCATTAGGTTGTATTAACAATCGCGCCACCTAGTGGTCAAGTACCATAGGTGGCCTCAATGTTACAGTAAAAAAAAAATAATAATAAAGTTTTAAAGTACAAAAAAAAGTATTAAAAGTTCAAATCACCCCCCTTTCCCCATTTTACAAATAAAATCATTAAAATAATAAAAAAGTTACATATATTTGGTATCGCCGCGTCCAAAAAAGTCCGATCTATAAAAAAAAAAAACATCATTTATCCCGTACGCCGAACACCGTAGAAGAAAAAAATTCCAAACGCCAAAAGTGCGTTTTTTGGTCATTTTATGTCACTCAAAAAATTGAATAAAAATGATCAAAAAAGTCACATGCATTCCAAACTGCTAGCGATAAAAAGTACACTTCAGCCCGCAAAAAATGCCCCCTCACTGACGTCCGTAGGTGTTAGTACAAAAAAGTTATTGGTTGCACAAAATGGCGCCGTGGCGCAAATTTCAAAAAATAGAAAAATGTTTGGAATTTTTTTACGGTACCAAAACATAACGGAAACCCTACATGTTTGATATTGCCGGATGCGTAACAACCTGTAGAATACAGATAACACATTATATTTACCGAAGATTGAACGCCGTAAAAGCAAAACCCCCGCAAACATGACAAAAATACATTTATTTTCATAATTTGTCCCACTTGGAATTTTTTTGCGGTTTCCCAGTATACTCTATAGTACAGTGAATAACACCATTAGAAAGTACATCTTGTCCCGCAAAATAAAAGCCCTCATGTGTCTATGTAGGTGGAAAAATAAAAAAGTTATGGCTTTCAGAAGGCGAGGATGGAAAAACGAACGTGTCACCAAAAAAAACGCCTGGTCCTTAAGGGGTTAATGAGAAGTGGAGGGACACATTCTTTAGAATTGCCCATTCCGCAATTTACGGCTTTAATATTCCCCCCCATCCAGCTTGTCCAGACCGTTTGACGTCCTGCCCCAAGTGTGGCACCCCCCGCACGGATTTTGTCCATAGTATATGGACCTGTGTGGAAACCATGAAGTTCTGGGAGACAGTCATACAAACTCTGAATCTTAAGCTTCGGTGTCATTTAACTTTAGAGCCAACACAGCTCCTGTTCCATAATTTACCACAACATTTCAGGAACCACCCAATTCTGCACATATTTTTATTAGCGGCTAAAAGAAGCCTCCTGGCCAAATGGTTGGAACCAACTGTCCCTACATTGCAGGAAGTGATCCAGGTGGTAAAACATCATCTCGAAATGGACAGAATCAACATCATCAGGACTAAGGAAACCCAATGCTCTAAATTTTTCAAGAAATGGCAGGAGTTCATAGGTAACTTTTACACCCCCCAGGAGATCAAGGAGATCATGCAGCCTTTTGTTTACACCTCCTGGTATCTCTCCTCTCACCTAGCGGGCACTCTGGGGGCTTTGGATGTCCGTATCCCATAACATGGGAGCTTTACCTCAGCCATATCCTGACACCAGGCCCTGGATACTCCCTTGGTGACTGTGCGTCAGAGTTGGGGCTGAATTTGTCCTCTATCTATTTCTCTCCCTCGGGCTTTAGGGGACGAGGGCCGTGTGGCGATCTCGCAGCATTGTATCAGCACAGGATTTGTTTTCACTTTTTATCCCAGACCTTACTTGATTACATAGGTCTATGTGATTATGTCTCTTATACATAACTGCGTATGAGGACTTGAATGAGGAACATGCAACTCAGGAAGACCTGCAAAATATTACTGACAATTAATGACAAGCCTTGAGGCTGGAGGAGAATAGAGGCATGCACTGGATAAAACATGATAAATATGTTAAATATTCTCTGTGTAGCCAAGTCAAAGGCTGCGGTTATGTTTTGATGATTGTTCTATTTAATTTGTTTCCTTTAATATGCACAAAATTTGGGGTGATGGAAATCCAATGAAATAAATGACATATAACACCTGCATAATACTCAGAAAAGCGACCTGTCAAGCCGTCAAGTGGAAATTTCCTCCCTGAGTGAAAAGGACATTTCTGGGAGCCAGGGAATTGGCTAGTTCAATCAAATTATTGATTGCCTTTGTATCTGTCAAACGTCTGCATCTGTGATTTGTTATCTGAGCATTGTTGTACTAAACGTGTACAAATTATGTCATAGTGATCTATACTGCTTGTAATTCTTATAATGCTTGCCATGTTTGTATTGCTTACATGTCTTTGTACCTGATTTTTGACACCCAATTAAAAACTTGTTTCAATGTTTTATAAAACCCCCAGCAAGCGATGTCTTAGGCCATGTTCACACGGCTTAAAATGGGCCGTATTTCGGTCCGTAATTACGCGAAGTGCGCCAATACGGGCCGAAACGGCCCATTCATTACGGTAATTCACAGTTTCATAGAAACTATGGATTACGTCTCCTCTCCCCGCCGGCTGAATCCGCGGGCGGGAGATAATTCACCTGTCACTTTCTTGCGCAGTATTACGCGCCTGCTTAGCAGTGTCATAGTCCAATGGGCGGATAAGTGCCGGACCCCCTGCTTACTACCCTCGCTCCCGCCCCGCCCCGTCCACACGGCGTAATTGCTGGGGCGAAATTACGTCCCGCAATTAAGCCGTGTGAACATAGCCTTAGGGACTACACAGCGAGCAAACACAGGTGCTTATTATTGATGTAGTAAAACTAATCAAAAGAGTTGTTCAGCAAACCGAAACAAAAAGAAATCTCAGGCTTTATTCATCTCACTGTGATGTTTTCGGAGCCTCTCCTGTGCTGTATCTGTCTTCCTTTCTCTGTAGCAAAGCAGCAGCATTTCCTGTGTGAAAGCTGTTTCTCTTTGCCCTATAAAACTACAAGCCTCATATTGCTTTGCTGCACATTGTCTATTTTCCTTCCTCCCAACCTCAGCTCTATGCATGCCTCCTTTTTCCCTTAAAGGGAATGTGTTATGAAAAAAATACTTATTGTTTACCTAATGTTTTTATGTTAAATACATTTTTTAAGAATTTTTGCTAATTTTTTTTAACTTTCCATATCAGTTTCAATATTTTAAAAAAAATTCTTAAGTCCTGCAGTTTTCACTTTGGCCACTAGGCCTAAAATAGTCTGACACTTCCTGTTCTGTAGAGAAAGTTTTAGTTTCTCCTCATTATCAGCACAGGCAGGATTAAACTGAAAAGTGACACCAATGAGTATAGATAACACAGGAACCACCATTCACAATAGGAGATGTCACAGTTCACCCTCTCTGCACACTGACTTCTTCCCATCCCAGGTCAGAGATCATGGCTAGAAAACTCTCTAATGTAGCTTCTGGGACTAATGAAGCTATTTGCATGAAACTGCTGTAAAGTATCTCTCTAAATGCTGCTAAGAGCAGTGCAGGCAAGAATGCTGTCCCCTCAATCATATATAGGCGACTGAATTGAGAAATCAACAGTCAGAAAATAAAAATGCCAAAGAAGAAAAGAAGATGGATCAGGGGCTTGATTTAATAAGTAAAAAATAAAATTGTCGACAGATTCCTTTTAAGTTTAAAGCTTACATGCCAACTTTTGAAAGCAAGATAGCAAGAGATTCTAAGGGGTGGCATAAGCCACACCCATTCAAAAAGCCACACCCACTCCACCTAACTGTGTAATGGTTCTGGAAGAAAGCTAAATTAGGGTTTCGTTGTCACCCAGCTTCCCTGGACCGTTGGATGGTCTATTCAGCATCCAGGAGAGCTGGGGGATACCGCCAACGGTGCCCAAATAGGTATCTAGGTAGTAGCCTCCTGTGGCTAGGTTAATGCCTCCTTCTAGCCAGGTAGCTGTCTCTAATAGCCAAATAATGCCCCTTTCAGCCAGGCAGTGCCCCCAAAAGCCAAGTAGTGCCCCTTACAGCCAGGTAGTTCCCCCAATAGCCAGGTAGTGCCTCCATTAGCCAGGTAGTGACCCCAATAGCCAGGTAGATGCTCCTTACAGCCAGGTAGTTCCCCCAATAGCCAGGTAGTGCCCCCAATAGCCAGGTAGATGCTCCATACAGCCAGGTAGTTCCCCCAATAGCCAGGCCGTTGCCCCCATTAGCCAGGCAGTGCCCCCATTAGCCAGACAGTGCCCCCATTAGCCAGGCAGTGCCCCCATTAGCCAGGTAGATGCCCCCTTTATCCAGGTAGATGCCCCCATTAGCCAGACAGGCCCCCTATTAGCCAGTCAGATTCCACCATTAGCCAGGCAGTGCCTCCATTGGCCAGGTAGATGCCCCCTTTATCCAGGTAGTGCCCCCTTTATCTATAGCTAATAAAAAATAAAATAAGAAAATATACTTACCTCACCTGGTTCCCTGCAGCTCAGGAGATCTTCTGGGCTTGCAGAAGCTTCCGACCGAGGAGACTCAGCGTCGAAGGGGGGGTGAGTACAGCTGTGCGTTACTCCCCCTGCGACGATGAACTGTATGTACAGCGCACACCGGGCACCGTACATACAGGGAAAAAGGCAGGAGGGGGACGATCCCTCCTGCTTCCTCCCTGTACGAGCAGCTGCACGGAGTGTGCAGCTGCTGACCGACTCCGTGTGGCCATGGCGGCACAGAGTCAGTGAGGATCGCCAGGCAGGCGGGCAGCTGCAGCGTCCCCTCTGGTGAGGGGCGCCCACCTCGCCCACCCATAGGAATGGCCCAGGTGGCGCAGGAGCAGCGTTCTAACGCTACTCGGGCGCCACATTCATTTAAAGAACCCCCGCTGCCTGATGGCGGCGAGAGGTTCGCAAACCCTGCCGGGGAGGGGGGGGGGGCGGAAGGTGACCCCCATTAGCCCAAAACGGGAGGGTTGGCAACTATGGTTTAAAGCCTTTAGAGGCATAAACAATGGGGTTTGGCTTCAAAGGCTTTCTTGAAAAAAGCCAAACCCCTTTGCTCGCCTGATTTCCTGGACTTGGTACACAGTAGTTTCCTGTGCATCGAGACTCACAGAACTGCTGAGTTTCCTGCCATCAAACAGCTGATGTACAAGTCAGGTAGCCCACAGGAAATTCAGTGAACTATAAAAAATATTATTCAGAAAATATAATTTTTCTCCCGGACAGTCCCTTTAATTAACTTGTGCAATGTTACCTGTACAGCAAAATGACAGTGTGAGCGCGGTAGCTATACATGTTCCATTACCTGCAAGAGTCGGCTGTAACAGACAACATTCTGCTGTAACTGTCAGAACTGGAGAAGACTCTGATCCTGGTCTTAGATGTCACTGTCAATAGAGACCATGGCAGCTAAGGGCTTATTCACATGACGTTTTTGTGATCCGCAAAACGGATCCGCAAAACGGATCTAACAATTGTCAGTGTGATTAACAATGCCTTCAATGGCAAAAGCGCATCGCTGTTCACACGAGTGGTCGCCGATGCACTTTTCGCGATGCGCTTTTCGGATCCGTTTTAAGAATTGACATGTCAATTCTTCTTGCGTTTTACACAAGAGAAATCCCCATAGGAAATAATGGAGTGTGCTTTTGGCATCCCGAAAGCGGATCAAAAAGCGCAGCATACATTTGGGTGCGTTTTGGATCCGCTTTCGATGCCAAAAACGCATCCGTAAAACGCATTGGATTTAAATTAAATATAAAATTTGAATATGATGTTTGGGTTATATTTTGTATATTTTAATGGGAGGGCTAATTTTTCTGATGCAATGTGCTATTGGAAAAAGCCTTCATTCTACATGGGTAAAGGAGAGGAGGAGAATGTCAGTCCCACAGCCCCCAGCATACCACCGGATGCACATGGACGTCGGGTCTCCGAGTTTGAAAACTATTGGCTGATTTAAAAAAAAAAAATAGGAGGGGGGGGGGGGGGTTCTAAAATCATAGGTGTATGTAGAGTTGATTGACACTAGATAAAAAAAGGTTTTTTTCTTGGTCATTGATAGGTTATATTATATTTAAATTGCAGTTCGATAGGTTGATTTAAATAAAGCATTGAAAAAACGGATCCAAAAAACGGATCCGTAAAACGCATGCATAACGCATCCATAACGTATCCAAAAAAAGGATCAGCTGTTGCGTTTTCCAGATCCGCTTTTTGGATGCAGTTTGCATCCAGTTTTCGCAGGTTAAAAACGGATCCGTAAAACGGATCCAAAATGTCGTGTGAACAAGCCCTCAGGGTTTAGACATAGGAGAGGGGTCCCTTGGTCACCATAGTGGCAGCCTCAGCTATGTGATAGCAGGGTGCTAATGAATTATTTTGGTATCAAGAAGCCTAACAAAGGCCCCCAGGGCCACCATGACTAAGGACTAATTACCTTCTGCCTCACTCTTTAGCAAAGGTTTGCATATTGCAGATTTTTTACAGACATTTTTATGACTGAAAAACTGATTTCTTACATGTAAGGGTATGTTCACACCTCATTTTTTCTCTGTTCACAGTATCCATCGGGATACCATGCTAAAACAGTATCCTGACAGTTATTGGGGCCCAGCCACAATGAACAGTAGTGCAAGTACTACATTTTCTAAATGTATATGCTTTATGCACTGGTCACAATCACATATCTGTTCAGCTTTTGTGTCCGGCACAATAAGGCTATGTTCATGATATCATGAACAGAGACAAAAATTAGGTGTGAACATACCCTTACATTTTTGAAATTAGATTTTCTGTAATAAAAATGTATCCAAAGAAAGGCATGGTGGCCCTGGGGGCCTTTGTCAGGCTTCTGGGCGCCACAGTAAGGCCGTGTTCACACGGCTTATTCAAGCCGTAATTGCGAGCCGGATTGGGCTCGCAATTCCGGCTTGAATAAGGGGCGGGGGCGGGGCCCGCCGGCCCCATAGACTTGCATTATCCACGGCGCGTATTGCGCCTGAATAATGTGCAAGTGACTTTCTCCCCGCCCGGCGGATTCGCCGAGCGGGGAGGAGCGACGGAATCCACTGTTCTCTATGAGAACTGTGGATTACCGTAATTACTGCGACGGATTGGCACCGTACTGCAGCGCAAATCCGGCACGCAGTACGGCGCCAATCCGCGGCAAAATAGGCCGTGTGAACGGCCCCTTATTCATCAGCACTCTTTTATCAGATTGCTTTGGCTGACAATGGGGTGAAAGGGATCCCCCTGCTTTGTCTAAACCTTTAGTTGCCATGGTCTCTTTTGTTCCCTATGGTACTCGTTGGGGCACCATAGAACCATCAGTAAAAGTTATGTAAAAAAAAGTAATATTCAATAATAATATTTTATTGGATAAAAATGAGCAGATCTAAATTATTACCCATGTAAAATATTCAATATGCTACAAATATATCATATATTGCAGAACTTTTTAAGCAATCCATATTTTAAATTCATACAATTTTACTTTTTTACGCAACATAACAAAGTAAAGATGTACCAAATGCTTATTTGACATATAACATGTTATGATAACTTAACTACAAGGTACTTTAATGCTTTAAATCAAATTATCATGGTGTGCCATCATGTTAATGATTATTACATCTATACATACACCTTAAAACGGTCCTTAACACTAAATCCTAAACAGTTTAAGGAAATCATTAACACATGACCTGTGGGATTTCTTGAGCACAAGATTGGAAAAATCTATTATAGTATAACAATTTGAAAAAAACTATCTTGGCATAACCATTCATAACCAAATAGAAAATTTATAACTGCCTGTATTCCAGAACTGAATTTAGAGGTCATCCTGGAATATACACACTTTCCAAGAGTAATATATAATGGTAATAATGTTACACCGAGGGCCGTTTCTATCTCAGTACACTGCTAGTAAATATAATAACATCAGTAGTAAAAATCCACCCGGTCAACCTCTGTTTCAGCTGAACCTCCATATGTGTAATTGTTCTTTAATGGGAAGTGACTTGACTATTAGTTGTATTTGGATTTTCCCATCACCAATGCCACAGACAGGACTGTCACGCACCATGGTTTCCAATGTATCACCATAATTGCAGTGCTCTGATTGTAACTACCATCAGGACACTAAAGAAGCAGGTGACATCCTGGTTAAGCAATTCACTTTAAATCATTTCACAATACCTGGTGGGTTTCAGTTACTATGACAGGCAGTGGTGAATTATATGATGTATGCATGTATCAAGTGGGGCACAGAATACTAAAATTCTTCTTCAGCCGTAAATCATGCTTTATACACAGAATAGGAAATAGGCCTCTAATTGGACATGGAGCTAGTATGCAAGGAAATAATCAGACCTAAACTTATAATACGTGTGGTTTCCCAGTCAGGGTCAGCATCTAAAACTGCTAAAGTGGGGGTACTAAAAAGTGGGATTACTAACTGAGGTGGAGCTATCTGGGTAGTGTCATGTTTGTGGGTGAGTTTGTGAATGTAAAGAGTGTGGCGATGTAGTTCGGGACTGTGGTAAGATATTATATGATCTCTATACTTTATAATACGGTATTGCAAAAAAAAATAAAAAGATACCAAAATTGAGATGCTGAAAAATACCAATTGCAGCTTGCAAATTTAGAAATAGGGTAATACTTTTATTTCAAACACTATGTTTCGGCACCTTTCAATTACAGGTTACTGCGGCATAGGCAGGACCCCCTTGCCATGTACTTCATTAATCAATATCACAATGCCGTAAATTGTAAACTTCTTCTTTAATGAACGATCAAACAATGAGATCCATACAACATGAAATATGCTATTTTAGCTATCAAATATCCAAGAATTTTAAAAGAAAACCTGTAATTCACAGTCCATTGTGATCTCCAGCTATCCGGCATAGACGCCGACTTCTCACGTGCATTCGTGCACTCGTGTAGGCTGGGTTCTGTGCTGCTATGCGGCCTACAGCTGACTGTGACGTCTCTTGCCTCTTGCACACCCTACACTTGGATATCAAATACCTATTCGTGGTTTTTTCACATGCAATACAAAAAATGTGATCTATTGTTTGAAATGTCCGTGTGGCAAACAACAAGAATGATTAGAGTAAGACTTAATGAACATAAGTCCCAGATCCGTTTATATGGATCTAAAATAGACGAACATCTAGCCAAAAAGGAAAGCAATAGCGATAGGACACCTAAATTTATGGAATACACAGTTGCCAGACATTTTCACGAAAATAGACATCAAGTCTCTGATTTGAAGTGGTGTATATTGGAGGAAGTAGATGGCAATGATCAAGAACAAATAACAGTACGTTTATTACAGCGAGAAATCTTCTGGATACGTAGGCTAGATACATTATCTCCTAGGGGCCTCAATGAGGACTGTCATTGGAGCGTTTTCCTATAGAAATATCTCTCGCGTCTTTCTCTTGCTTTATTTTATCATTTGTGGAGTCTAAGAAAGCATACGAGGTTTGAGTATATTCACTACTGAACTTGTATAAAATGTAAGCTACAATGTATGCATATCTGATGCCTCCGCAATCTTACACCCACAAATGAAGATTCTAACAAATTAGTTATTATTTTTAACTCCCTTTTTTTTTGAGTTTCTTTCAATAGGGTTTTACTTTTAATTTTTTTGAAATGTTTTTGAGACTTTTAGCGATGTATTAAATTTTTACTTACCTGGAACCTCTGTACGCTTGAAAAAGGGGGCTTGCCCCCCCCGAAACTCGCGTACGGGAAAAGGACGTCAAGTAGGTTTTTATACTAAAATAGCTTTTTTCATGTTGTAGGGATCTCTTGTTTGACGTTCATTAAAAAATTTTACAAAAATTTAATGGAATGATAAAATCTGGTTGGGGGGAAAATTGTGAATTGATTAAAGTAATACTTTTATTTCTTCATTTGAAATCAAGATACATTCAAGATTTAAAATGAAGAAAAAACCTTAGTTTTACCCTATTTCTATATTTGCAAGACGGAATTGGTAGTTTTCATTTCTACATAAGGTCGTTTTGTTCTGAAGAGCCGCGTTTTTGAATGTCCTTTGTTAAAAAAAATTTTTTGGGAAAAAGCATAAACCCCCTGTTTTTTTTTGGGGGAAAAATTAAGGTATTAGTTTAATTTTTTTTTTTTTTTTTTAATTTTTTTTTAGAAAGGGTCATGGCCCCAGGGCATCAGGGTTCATTTTAAATGAATTTTACTGCAGAAAGGCCTAAGGAGACAGGAGTCACAAGAAAGCACAAGTTGCAGATAAAATAATCATTGATAACACCACGGCCCAATTTTATTGGTACACCATGCAGTAACAGGTTGGGCCCCCCTTTTCCCTTCAAAACTGCCTCAATTCTTGTGCAAGATTCCACAAGGTTTTTCAACATGCTAAATTGGTCCCAAGGGGGCCCAAAGAGTGCCAAGAAAAATTCCCCACACCAGACACCACCTCCCACCACCGAACCGTTGTCAAAGGGAGGATTACCATGCTTTCATGTTTTTTGACGCCAAACTACCCACCATTTGAAAGTCGCAGCAGAAATGAGACTCATCAACCCCGGGAACGTTTTTCCCAAACTTCTCTGTTCAAAATTTGATGGCTTGGGGAAATTGAGCCTCAGTTCCTGTTCTTTTGCTGAAAGGAGTGGCCCCTGGGTCTTCCCCGCTGCGTAGCCCATCTCCCAAAGTTTGCCCTACTGTGCGTTCAGAGATGCTCTTCGCCTACCTTGGTTGTAACGGGGGGCTATTTGAGTCACTGTTGCCCTTTTTATCAGCCGAAGCAGTCTGCCCATTCTCCCTTTGACCTCGGCTCAAAAAGGCAAATTTCCCCCCACAGGGGCGCCGCTCACTGGGTGTTTTTTTCTTTTTTGGACCTTCTTGTAAACCCCAGGATGGTTTGCGTGAAAATCCAGGAAAATCAGCAGTTTCGAAATACCAGACCACCCTTTTGGCAACCAACAACCATGCCACGCAAAGGGACTCAAAACCTTTTTTTCCCCAAAACTGTCCGGTTTGAAATGCAGGAGATTGTCTTTACCTGTCTACAGCCTAAATGCACTGAGTTGCTGCCATGTGATTGGCTGATTAGAAATTAAGTGTTAACGAGCAGTTGGACAGGTGTACCTAATAAAGTGGCCGGTGAGTGTATGTGGATAAACAAACCTTAAAGGAGTTTGAAGGAGAAGGAAGGATTTGGAGATGGAAGAAGTTTAAAGGAGGATTTTAGAAGAGGAAGCATATTAAAGGGGTTGTATGGGTCTTTTTAAAAAAATAATGTTAATCTACTGCTGACTTGATTAAATAAAAGATGTAGTACTCACCTCGCTATTCACCACCATTCTGCTGCCAGCCTTTTCTGTTTAAAACCACTCTGCATTCAGCACATGAATGCTACAACCAATCAGTGGCTGCAGTGGTGAGGAGCCGATCAGAGCAGTCGGATGTAAACAGAAGACCGAGATAGACTGTCGGCAGCATCACTGGGACAGTAGTGCGTGGCGAGGTGATTTCGCATTTTTTTTGTGTTTTTTTATTTGATTAGGGCGGCAAAAGCCTAGCATTAAAAAAAACATCCTGAGGAACAATCAAGAGGACAATTAGGAGGAACTTGTTCTCTGGGCACTTATAAATCCAAGGGCTTAAAATAACCAAAAATAATTTTACTCTCTCAAAAGATTTAATTACAAATGATAAGTGGTGTTGCTATGAGTTATTCTTAGGATTGGTCTACACTGCATCAGAGAAAAAACGGCCGAAAGTCGACTGTTTTTTTTCCGATGCACGACCGCAGTTTTTGTCACGTTTTGCACAAAAAACGCAGTCGGTTCTCGTTTTTTGCCATCATCCCGTACACTTGAATTGTATGGGAAGACGATGAAATAACTCAAAGCACCCTTGTATTATACATCATGTTGTATGATACGCTGGAGCCAAAAGACGATCTGAGAAAAAAACGACCTGTGTAGACTACAGGTCGTTTTTTGTATTAAAATATATGGGGTGGTCTGAACGACCGTATTTTCGATGGTTTTGGAGTCTGAAAACCGCAGAAAATAAAATCGTTTTTCATTGCAGTGAAGACATAGCCATGATTCAGACAAAATATTAAATTGTTAAATTACTGAAAGAAAAGCGGTTGTGCTATTTTTATTGATCTGTTGTACTATCTTCTGCATCTCCTGGATTAGGAAATTTGCAATCATTGAGACACTGTTTGGATTTTATCTCAGAATTGTCATGCCAAGCTGAACTTCTTGATGCTTCCATGTAAAAGTAAATTTCCAAATTATTGACAATAGGAAGCTTATGTTTGCCATTCCCAAGTTGTAGAACTGTGTGACACCTTTAAAATTCTTGTTTGCCATAGTGGTAATTTCATATTTCTTTTCACCAGCCCCTTTGTAAGTAGTATTGGAAAAAGTTAATTTGTCCAATCAATAGGTTAAGCCTTTTCTTGTTAGCCTTGTAGCTGTAAAGCTTCTTTACATTTGGACAGGAAAGTTTGGATATTTTTTGAAGAACGTCACAGATGAGAGACTGATCATTTAAAAATTCGAGTGAGCCAATTTGTTCAACGGTACATTTTTGGATTAGGCAGGGTAACTATTCCAGCCACCCCACACAGTATATGTTACGGGTGCCCCTGCGACCCCCGTGTCGGGTCGCAGGCACACCCGCAACGCCGCAACGTCTCCTGCTGCGGCCGGCGATCGGGCTGCAGACACCCCAGCGGTGCTGTGACCCACTTACCTCACCATGCTCCTGTTTCCGTCCCGGCGCGCGCTCCTGCTGCCGGCCGGGTGCGCGCGTGCGGCACTTCAGGAAAATTTAAAGGGACAGTGCGCCGGTGATTGGTCTCACCGGGCGCTGACCCTATTTAAGCCCTGCCTCTTCCCAAGCACCTTGCCGAATCAATAGTGCCCTGTGCCTAGAAAGGAAGCGGTCCAGAGTCTTGTTCTGATTACCGTGTACCGTACCTTCTGCCTCCGTCCTTTGACCACGAACCATAGCCGCCTGTCCTGACCTTCTGCCTGTTCCCGACTACGAACCACTGCCGCCTGCACTGACCTTCTGCCTGTCCCCGACTACGAGCCTGCTTCACGGTTCTGTACCGCGCAACACCTCGGCTGCCACCGCAAGCAAGTCACGTCAGGGGTAGCGACCTGGTAGTAATCCGCCGCAGCAAGTCCATCCCGCTCCGTGCTCCGCAATGGCCTCCGGGCGACCGCAGACTCGCGGCTGTCCTGAGCTCCCGGCACAGGCAGCGTGTGTCATCACGCTGCGTGCGCGGCCTGATGATTCATCCGCCTATGCCCGGGAAGAAGATAGACAGAGCCAGAGCGCGGGAGACGGAGCAGCGGGGATCCAGGTAAGTGATTGTTTTTTTTTTTATTTTGATATTATTGCCTACAGCCTGCCTATACCTGCCTACAGCTGCCTATGCCTGCCTTATACCTGCCCTATACCTGCCTACAGTCGGCCCTATACCTACCTACAGTCGGCCCTATACCTGCCTACAGCCGGCCCTATACCTGCCTACAGCTGCCTATACCTGCCTACAGCTGCCTATACCGCCCTATACCTGCCTACAGCCGGCCCTATACCCGCCTACACCTTCCCTATACCTGCCTAGGGGCCATATACCTGCCTATGGGCCATATACCTGCCTATAATCTGCTTTTTGGGGGACATATACCTGCCTATTACCTGCGTATGGGGCCATATACCTGCCAATATAAGACATACCCCGAAAGTAAGACATAGTGGGAGTAAAAAGAATGTAAGACGCTGTCTTACTTTCGGGGAAACACGGTAGTGTGCGATTTAATCAATATTGTGAGAGAATTCTGTCTTGTATTAATTCGGAAGCTTTAGACTTTCTCCCAACCAGTTAATGGCTAAATAAGACACACAATTTACAAGTTTTTTTTTTTTTCAAATATTTCTCTAGATAGGTCATAAGAATATAAACAACATAGAAGTAAGTAGATTAGTGGTTTCAGCCCTTTGAAGTTTAAAGAAACCAAAAACTCTTTTGGCTGTCACATTTGTATTCTGCAAGATGCTGGTCCTCACCTATCTTCATGCAGAACAAAGAGGAGGTCTTGCATGTGCAATCTTCTCTATTGATGTCAGTGGGAATTCCGAATGCAGAACAGTTGCTCGGCTGCCCTCGAAAGTCACATAGATGAAAACCGAGAAAGTTGTCCACAAGCGATCAACTGTCCCTTCTGCATGGAGAAGTTGGTGGCCATTTCTCAAGATAGGTGCAGGTCACAGAGATGAAACCTGCACCTGTTAGACATTTATAGCATATGTTGTGAATATACCATAAATGTCTGATATGGAAACACTAGTATATGTCTTCCTCCATCAGATGCTATACTATGTGGTTTTATTGGCTGAACTGTCATATCAAGTGGTTTAGTTTGGGCAATCAGTTTTGTTAGATCCATTGCCTACTGCCGTTGGGATGAAGCAGATAATTCAGTTCTATGGATGTAGCAGAGGTTAATTGACGTCGGTTCTTGTTCTGCTGACACCTAGGACAGCATGTACGTACGGGGCTGCGCCAGAAGCCTGGCGTCTTTTCAGCCCTGAAAACTGGCACAGCCCTGTTCACTATATTTTTAGTCAGGCGCAATCCAGTATTAGATGGATTACACAGCGCCCGTGGCACTTTGTAATGTGCCTGAGATGGGGGGGGGGGTTGGAGGCTGTCGCACGATTCTACACATTTATGACAAATTAACGGCAATTCCAGGTGCATTGCTACTGGAACAGGTAAAGCACTTTAAAAGGGGTTTACCTGAGCCAGAAGTGTCAATATGTAGCTAGAAAGCGCTAAATCTGTGACCCGCAGTAGAACAGGTTAATAAATTCAGGTGCATTCTACACTACTAATGCGTGAAAAATCATGCATGTCACCACTAATCTTTTGGAATCTGGAAGTGCTGACCTATTTTTGTTTTTTTACTAAAATCTCAGTGACTTGTGGTTATTTTCCATGTAGCAAGTGGCTGGGGATCTTTGGGTAATGTATTGTGTGATAATAGCTTGGTGCTACCCTATGAGAACCTGATTATAAATGAATATGGCCAGATTGCCTTTTGATGTTTTTCTAGAAAGTTCATGTTTTCTGCAGTTAAAAGTTTGTCACAAAGTTCACGTTGTACCAGTTCCCATTTCTCATGGCTGCCTGTAGAGAGTTCTGTGTGTATCAATATTGTACACTGCTGCCAATTTATAGGATGACCGATTGATCTTACAAAACCACTACAAATTAAACATATCTTCCATCTGTTTTAGAGCTGGGACAAACGTGAACAGCAGGAGGGAATCTTGTTTCTAAATCTCCTGATAATTAATTATTGGATCAAACACATAGGAATGCCTATGAAGAATGTGCTTATTTGCTCTGTTTGTATTACGTGACCTTTTTGGAAAAACATATTGTACACTAAATGGAGATATTCGTTAATTCTGATTTGCTTTAGTTAGTGCCAATACATTACAGAGAATGGTGATGAATAATGTGTTATATACTAAGAGCCATATAAACTTGACCAGCATAAGACTTCAAGCGAATGGCAGAGTCATGAGCATGGAGTCAGTATGGCAGTATACAGAGACTGGGTATATGTCTCCCTATTAGAAAATTGTATGGTACTCATGCACTGCTATATGTTCCATATGTGTTATTGGTTTCGTACATTCAGCATCCAATAGAATATACCATAGCCTCCATATGAAATTGTATAATATAGGGTACATGCATGTCCCATACATCAGTATGGCAATACTGTAGCCATAATGAGGTTTAAAGGGGTTGTCCAGCATATAAAAAATAAATAATGAAGGTACTACTGCCAAAAAAAAAATCATACTTGCCGTTCTCCTTACCTGTGTTCCAGGGCTGGCTCTGTGGCAACTCCCTCTGGTCTTCTGTTTTTTTTCCTGCTGCTGGAACTTGAAACACTCATTAGCTGCACCAGGCACATGCCACTGCCTGACATCATAGTTCAAAGCTATTCACTTCCGACAGCTTGATGTAAGGTAGTGGCAAGTGACTTGCAGTAGCCAGGCTTGGACTGGCCCCCTGGGCATAGTGGGCCCCTGGTAAGGTGGGTCACTGAGAATAGCAGACCTGGATCTGCTATTCAGGGAGTTATGGACAGTAGCTGTAGGGTAAACCTCAAGAATCATTTGCACGGGTAGGCCCCAAGAATCAAATGCAGTGATGGACCTCAGGCATCCCAGTCCAACACTAGGTGGGCCCCAAGAATCAACTTCACTGGTGAGCCCCAGAAATCCCACTCTGACAGTGGCAGCAGCCAATAAGTAACTACAGCAGTGACGCTGCTATCGGTCAGAGCCGAAAAAACGAACACCGAGTACAGATGCCACTGAGCAGGCAATGAAACAGAGGGGAGGAGGAGGTGGGTACAATTTGGGGGAGGGGCAGCAAAATATTGGACTGCTCCTTAAATACTCAATAAAATCATATCTGACTGAAAAGGTGCAGTTGCCGAATACTGCATATAACTACTTCAGAAAAGTTCACATGGGTACATGTTTCACTGTGTAAGAGGTCGAAAAACAAAATATGGTCAGCACTTCCATTTTGAAGAATAAGTGTATAGGTTCACGCTGGTATGGCAGCCAAAAGCAATGCAAGCACAAAATCAGCAGCACTCTACAGGCACTAAAAAACAAAGACGACATAAGAATTTTTTGGAAAAGCATTACTGCTACTGTGGAATATATTAAAATTTAGAGGCTCTTAGTGAACATGTTTGATCAAAACTTAATCAGATCAGGTTATAGCTGGAATCTTCTCTCCCTGAAATGTGGAGGTCTGAACAGACACCAGGAGTGGTAGTGTGTAGCGTAGGTTCCCACCTGAATTGAGGTCACCTTGCTGCGGTAGGTGGGCATTTACAGTTTTGATCAAAAATGTACACTAACCTCAACATTTTCATATATTCCACAGTAGCAGTAATGCTTTTCCAAAAAATTCTTATGTCCTCTTTGACCGTTTTTTAGTGCCTGTAGAGTGCTGCTGATATTGTGTTGTGTTTGCTTCACTGTGTAAGATGTCAAAATATATAACAAATGCACTGAAAAAATCAGGGTATGTGATGTGCATTTCGATTATGGTTCAATTAGGCATTTTCCAGGGAAGCTAATTTTTTTTGTTTGTCCTGAGGAAAGGAAAGGGTTAGATACTTCACAGTGAATGCAAGATATTATGGTATAGTATTTATCCAAGACCATTTCTTTACACCCAATACATGTATACATGTATGAGTTGAATAAAAGAACATCATATTCATTAGCCATGTCACACATTTACCTTAAGCTCACCAAGAACGTTAACTAAATAAAGAACACCAGAGGCAGTAGGACAATCTAATGTGGAACCTTAATAGTAGTATGATACCTAAAAGCAGTAATTATAAACAAGTATAGAAAACCCTTCCATTACACTTTATTCAAAGTTGTTTCAACCTTACTTAAATCTAAATAATCATGATTAGCTTTCAACATGAAGAGAAAGGTCAATGAAGACTTTTGCTAAATACATTGTTCTTTTGATATTGCTCTGGTCAGGAGATAAGATAGATTGTATCTGCTCTAAGTACACACAAGTGTGTCTTAATTACCTTCCATATCTCCCTTCCTGATTAGACAAAGAGCAGGGAGTCTCATCACTATGGTCTGACAAAGCTAACTAGATGAGATTGTTTACCTTTGAAAAGCAATTGTTTTCACTCCTTGGAGCCATGAAGCTTTGTTATTCTAAAGATTAACCCTTTAAGGTCTAAGCCTGTTTAGAACGTAAGGACCAAACCCATTTTTTCAAATCTGACATGTCACTTTATCTGGGAATAACTTTTTAATGGTTTTACCTATTCATGTGAATTTGAGATTGTTTTCTCGTGACATGTTGTACTTTAAGTTACCAAAGACTTTTTGTCGAAACACGCCTTGTTTATTTCTGAAAAATACCAAAATACTGAGAAAATGTGTAAAACATTTGCCATTTTCAAATTTTAAAAATTTCTGTGTGCAAGACATACCCAACAAATTAGTAAATAACGAACATCTACCATAAGTCTACTTAATGTTGGCATTATTTTTAAACAATCTAATTTTTTTAGGACATTAGGGGGCTCTTAAGTTTTGTAGCAAATTGTACCATTTTCAAAAAAATTTGTAACACAGATTTTTTTTTAAGGACCAGTCCAGTTCTGATGTGGCTTTTAGGGTCCCTCATGTTAGACACCCCCATATATGACTTTATCTAAGAAACTACATCCCTCAAGGTATTCAAAACAAAACTTATAAAGTTTGTTAACCCTTTCACTTTTCTTGCAGATTTTCAGTTTTTATCCATTCACTGGAACACGGTAGATGATAACAGGGGAATACAACTCCATATTGATTCCCTAGTTTCTGTCGTTTTTAGCGATATCTCATATGAGACACTAGTGCACTATTTTACTCAACCACAAGCCTCAGAGTAGGAGGAGCACCTACTGGATTTTGGGGTCTCATTTTCCTTCGGATATATACACTCACCGGCCACTTTATTAGGTACACCTGTCCAACTGCTCGTTAACACTTAATTTCTAATCAGCCAATCACATGGCGGCAACTCAGTGCATTTAGGCATGTAGACATGGTCAAGACAATCTCCTGCAGTTCAAACCGAGCATCAGTATGGGGACGAAAGGTGATTTGAGTGCCTTTGAACGTGGCATGGTTGTTGGTGCCAGAAGGGCTGGTCTGAGTATTTCAGAAACTGCTGATCTCCTGGGATTTTCACTCACAACCATCTCTAGGGTTTACAGAGAATGGTCCGAAAAAGAAAAAACATCCAGTGAGCGGCAGTCCTGTGGGCGGAAATGCCTTGTTGATGCCAGAGGTCAAAGGAGAATGGGCAGACTGGTTCGAGCTGATAGAAAGGCAACAGTGACTCAAATAGCCACCCGTTACAACCAAGGTAGGCAGAAGAGCATCTCTGAACGCACAGTACGGCGAACTTTGAGGCAGATGGGCTACAGCAGCAGAAGACCACACCGGGTGCCTCTCCTTTCAGCTAAGAACAGGAAACTGAGGCTCCAATTTGCCCAAGCTCATCGAAATTGGACAGTAGAAGATTGGAAAAACGTTGCCTGGTCTGATGAGTCTCGATTTCTGCTGCGACATTCGGATGGTAGGGTCAGAATTTGGCGTCAACAACAGAAAGCAGGATCCATCCTTGTACAACGGTCAGGCTGTGTGGTGGTGTCATGGTGTGGGGAATATTTTCTTGGCACTCTTTGGGCCCCTTGGTACCAATTGAGCATCGTTGCAACACCTTGTGGAATCTATGCCACGAAGAATTGAGGCAGTTCTGAAGGCAAAAGGGGGTCCAACCCGTTACTAGCATGGTGTACCTAATAAAGTGGCCGGTAAGTGTAGTTGAAACCAGTTGATTGTGGCGATACCCAATTTATATTGTTTTTTAATGTTTTATCAGTTTAAAAAAGCAACATGTTTTCATTGTGTAAAACAATATTTATGTATCGCTCTCTTCTGATAGCCATAACTATTTTTCCATATAAAGAGTTGTGTAAAGTCTTTATTTGCGGGACAAACTTACGTTTTCTTTGGTACCACTTTGGCGTTTATATGACTTTTTGATCCCTCTTTATTCCATTTTATGTACAGCAGGATAAGCAAAAATTGCAATTCTGCCATAGTTTTTTTTATTTGTTTTTTTTTTTACAGCATTCACAATACGGGTAAAGTAATGAGACAATACCAAATGTGTTTTTTTATTTTTTACTATGAATCTTTTTTCCTGTGATTGGTATTTGTAATGGGTAAAGGGCAGTGTGTGTTTTACTGTAATTTTTTAATTGTAAATTTTTTTACAATTTTACTTTTTATTTATTATTTTTTTCACTTATTACACTATAGCACTATACTCAGCAATCATTAGATCACTGGTATAACTCAGTTGGTATAATACACTGCAGCATAGACATGCTGCAATGTATTATACCTGTCAATCATCCTGTCAGACTCTGGCAGGATGACGTCAGACAACCCAGATGTCATTGTTTGACCTCCGGGTTGCCATGGCAACTACAGAAACCCTGTAATTTCCCCCTCTGTCATAACTCTTTTGCTGCTGCAATAACTATTTGCGGCAGTTAAAGGGTTAAACCGCCAGGAATGGAGTTATCTCCACTCCCAACGGCAAGTGCGGGAACCCGGATGTCAATGGGTTTTGCACCATGACGTACAGGAACGTCATGGTGTGTTAAAGTATAAATCTCCTGCAATCATTTTACTGTAACAGCTGAGCTAGTTAAAGAGGAGCTAAATATTCTAATCACTGCTATAGAACTACACACAGACTGACCAGGCAATGTGAGTCTGAAGCTGCCTTTAACTCTGTGAAACTCTGTTGCCCTTTATTTACAAAGGATCAAGGGCAAGCAAGGATTATTTGATCTGAAACACGTAAATGTCTCTTATTTTTGAAGGTTTTTTCTCTGGATTGTAAACATTTTTCAATGTTTTCTAATTAAAGCATGATTCTTTATGTGCTGGATTCTGCATATTAAACTCAAAATAGCCAGTATTTCAGCAAAGTTGTATCATCTTATCAGCTGATACTCATGGATAACCAGTTTGCCACAGAACGCTCCAAGGTGGCATTAGTGGTTAGTCTTCTCACCAGGGAGGCACTAGCATGGGCTACTCCCCTCTGGAACAGGAACAATCCAGTGACTATGAATCTCCATATTTTCCTGGACGAACCGCAGAATTTTGGAAGAACCTGCACGTGTGTCTTCCGCAGCAAGTGCTCTGTTTGACCTATGCTAGTCAGGCAATATGCCATAGAGTTTCATACGTTTGTGTCTGAACTGTCATGGAATGACAAGTGCAGAGCGCGCACCAGTCCGGCCTCGCCGCCTTTCCCATCTTGCTCTGGTGTTTCAAAGGCCTCCACTTCTTCCACCAATGGCTGCTTTGGAGGAATCCATGCAAGTGGACAGAGACTACCTGACACAGCAAGAAAGGTCCCATCAACAACAGCAGAATTTTTGCCTCTACTGCACCAGTCCTGAACACTTCCATATGGACTGTTCATTATGTCTGGGAAACTCCAGCTCCTAGGCTACATGTGAGAGGAGTCCCTAGGTGTGAACACTACCACTCCATGATTGGCAATGCCGGTCCAACTCTGCACCACGTATGGGTTCAAGTTCCAAGCCTCTGCCTTCGTGAATTCTGGGTCAGCCGGGAACTCCACTGACACATCTGTGGTCTCTAAATATTGTCTCCCTCTGGTGATCTCTTCCATTAATGATGAATGCCTGAGTGACTGTTCAGCTCCGCACTGACCCGCTGTGACTCCAAGTGGAGGCATTGCACAAAGAAGGTATTAGCTCTACATATTGCCCCACTCTTCCTCTGCAGTCCATCTAAGCTATGACTAAGGGCACTGTGTTCCCTGTAATGCATCAGATGCGATGCCCCTCTGATCTTATGTGCACTATTTTGGAAATTGTTCAAAAAATTCCTCATATTTTATCCGTATTGGTGCAGAGGAAGAGCGTGCTGTCCCGTTCTTCCTCTGCAGTCCTTTTGGGACTTTTGTGGCTTCAGTGTCATGCTCCAGTCCTCATTGGCAAGGGGGCAAAATGATTCAATGGGGACAAGACTGCCATTCCTGTTGTCTTGCGGTATCACGTCCGGTGTATACCACTTTTCCACTGACGTCTCCCAAACCGCTGCCGGATCTGCCCACTCCATATCAGGAATTCGCTGGTGTATTCTCAGAGAAGCAGGCAGAGACCCTTCCACCTCATTGGCCTGATGAATGCCCTATAGACCTACTGCCAGGTGCTAGCCCTCCGCAGGGTCTATCCGTTGTAGGTGACAAAGACTCAAGCTATGTCGGCCTATATGTAAAAAAACAGTATCCACTACTAGTAATCTCTCAGCTCTTCAACAGATTTCGGGAAACCAAGGTCTTCATGAATTTGAACATTGCTGGGCACCCAGGAGTTCGAAAGTCATGCCAACTCATACATCGTTACTACTGGTGGCCCACTCTTGTTACTGATGTCAAGAACTTTTTTTTTTTTTTTAAGTGTTTATTTTAAGAAGAAATTTTTCTTTTTACAAAACAAATTAGAAACCCAATTACAACCATCCATCAATAACATTCAAACCTTCCAAAATTTGCATTACATGAGGTATCACAACCTATCCTTATAGACAGAAAAACAATTCCTACAATTCGTACAGATTCCAACGTCATCAAATGTAATAAAGCAAATACATTATTCAAGCAGGATAAGAAAACATTCACCCCCATTCACACCATTCATTCAATTAATCTAGCAGCCGAGTCAGTAGCTCCTGATTACAATTACATCCCACCACCTGCGCTCCAACACGCACTCAAGAGTCTAGTACCTAACAGGACTGAGAGGCGAGCCAAAGGCCCCAAATGCCGTGAACCTGTCCGGGACATCCCTGGCCTCAAAAGTAAGCCTGTATAATGACAAATCTCCATTAACGATTTGCTTCCAGTGGCATAAAGACGGGGCTTTCGGAGGCTTCCAATTTAACAGAATAGTCTTTCTGGCATAAAACATCAGTAATCTGTATAACTGTCTTTCATACTTAGTCTGAATTAAGTCTTCTACCAGGCCAAGGAGACTATTCTCTGGAGCGCAAACCCCCGGAAAACCCAACTTCTCATTCATAAACCTATGGACACTGGACCAAAAGGCCCTAATAATAGGACATTCCCAAATCACATGGAAAAAGGAGCCCCTCGCATAACCACATCTTGTGCATTCCAGGGTGGACAGTTTACCCATATGGGCCAGCCTGGACGGTGTATAATAAACTCTATGCAACCACTTATTCTGTATTAGCTGATCTCTAGCACTAATCACTGTGGCTCACCACGTGGAAGCCAGCTCCTCCATATGATGAGCTTCCAACCCAGGGATATCCTCCGTCCACCTGTCAAAGGACCTTCTCAGAGGGGATGGTTGGCAGCCCAGGATAGTTCTATAGAATGTAGAGACCTGCCGTACCGGGTCTTCCCTTCTAGCCAGTGCCTCCAGGGAATCACATGCAAGTTGGATAGAACCCCTTCCAAACTGTTTAAAGCATGCGTGGCGCAACTGAAAGTACCTAAAAAGGATCCCTCTATCCGAACCAACCATGCGAGTTAATTCCTGGTAATCCAGGAAATGCCCCTCCACATACAGCTGTCCTAAATATTTGATACCGCTTCGTGGCCAAATTTCAAAGTCCTCTAAGGAGACCAACTCTGGCATCCTCCTGTTCCTCCACAAGGGGATATAAGGCGACCAGGTGTTTCTATCTCTTTCCCCTCGATAAGTCCCCACAAACTTTTTTCCATATTGCTACTGTCACTGCCATAGTAGCCGTGTAAAACTGTGTATGGTACTGCCCTTGTCTATAAACTAAGATTGCTAAGGCCTCCATAGAGACCCACAAAGCTGTCTCCAAGACTACTGCCGGGTTGTTACGGCGCGCCCCAATCCACCATCCCGCATATGTTAACTGGACAGCCACATGATAGATATAAACATCGGGCAGCACCAGCCCTCCGTCCTTATACAAGGCCTTCAGTGTGGATTTACCTATTCTAGGAGTACCTCCAAGCCAGAGGAAGGACACAATCAATGCATCCAGAGCCTTAAAATGAGATTGCGGAATCAGAATGGGAGCAGCCCTGTATAGGTACAATAATTTTGGTAAAAGGACCATCTTAATAACATTAATGCGCCCCACTAGCGATAGTGGCAGTGATTTCCAAGCTGTCAGTTTTTTAGTGATGTCTTGCATTGTAACGGCAAGGTTAAGCGTCATGAATCTCTGCACATCTCTGTGAATCTGGATACCAAGGTATCTGAACTGATCAGAGACCTCTAACTGACTTCTCGAGGATATTTCCTCCTGCTGAATAGGATCGACTGGAAATAACACCGACTTGGCCCAGTTCACTCTCAAACCCGAGAAAGCACCAAAGGAATCAACTACGTCCAATAAAGCCTCCAACGAGCCTCTAGGATCCGCCAGGTATACCAATTAATCATTGGCATATAAAGACACCTTCTCTGTGATCTCCCTAATATTCCACCCTTCGATCTGAGAGTGATTATTTATGAGCAGTGATAGGGGTTCAATAGCCAGCGCAAACAGCAGAGGGGATAAGGGACACCCCTGCCGAGTTCCCCTATTCAACTCAAAGGAGCTGGACAAATAACCATTCACTAGAACTTTGGCGGTCGGCTTCCAATAGAGAATCCGAAGCCATTGCAGGAACTCCGAAGGGAACCCTACTGCCCCCAGCACCGCCCACATGAATCTCCATTCTATTGAGTCGAACGCTTTTTCGTTGTCAAGCGCCGCAATCACCCTATGGCCGGAGTTATCATGGACTATCTGCAAGTTGGTATATAGCCTTCTTAGATTGATATCAGTGGACTTCCCTGGCATGAAACCTGACTGATCCACCCCAACAATTGACAGAATGATAGAATTAAGCCTCATCGCAAGCACCTCCGCCAGGATCTTAACATCGATGTTAATAAGAGAAATGGGTCGATATGACTGACATAACTCCGGTGGCTTGCCCTGCTTGTGAATCACCACAATGGTAGCCTCATATTGAGATTGGGGCAAATGTCCAGCCTCAAAAGCCGCCTTAAATACCTCTTCCAGTCTGGGATTCATCTCCTCACCAAACAACTTATACCACTCCACAGGGATGTCACCTGGGCCCGGGGCCTTGCCTGTGGCCATCTGCCCTATCGCTCTACTGATTTCCTCCTCCAAAATTGGGGCCGCCAGAGCCTCCCTCCCCTCCACAGATATTGTTGGAAGTGAGAGTGACCCAAGAAAGCCCAAAATCTCGGAGTCCAAACGCTGTGATTTAGAAGCATACAATGTCCTATAGTACTGTGCGAATTGCTCCGCTATATCTCTAGGGTTGGTCACCATCTCCCCCCTTGAGTCACAAATACATGCCACATTCGTTTTCGGTGTCTCCATTTTTGCCAAAAAGGCAAGAGCTCGTCGATTCTTGTCTCCCTCAGTAAATACCATGTGCCTCTGCGACAAGAGCCTCTTCTGAGTGTATTGAGTAAGAAGCAAATAATATTCCCTCTGTACGTCTTCCATCTTTCCCTTGTTCTCCTCGTCTGGCAGCCTACTATAGTCAGCATCTACCTGGGCCAACCTCACCTCCAGAGTTCCCCTGCGTTTATTAAGAATTGTCCTATGAGTGGAGATGGCCTGGATAAAAGTCCCCCTGGATACAGCTTTAAAAGCATCCCATTCCGTCAAGGAGTCTGAAGTAGCCTCATTAAATTCCCAGTAACTATTGATGCTTTCTCTGCAACTGTCCTCAACCCTTGGGACCTGGAGCCACTTGGGGTTCAAATGCCACCGTCTGACTGCTCGCTCAATTGGCTGAGTCACCCTAACCAACAGAGGGGCGTGGTCTGAGATTCCCCTAGGCAGGTATTCCGCATTGGTCACCTGCGAGAGCATATCTGGGCCGGCAAACACTAGGTCAATACGAGAGAGTGATCCAGTAGTCGCCGAATAGCAGGAGAACTGCCTGTCAGCCGGGTGTCTCCATCTCCAGACTTCCGTAAGCCCACAGGAGTCTGCCCAAGCCCCCAGGACATGGTCATGTGACGTTCTGGGGTGTAATCTATCTAGGTCCCGACTTAGCGTCGCATTAAAGTCTCCTAGTAATAAACCCGGGTGGTAGGGTAAAGTGCCAGTAAAGCCGAATTTTGGTCCAAAATGGACCTGGAAAAGGGTGGCGGGATATATACCCCATCGACAACGTATTCGTGCCCGCGGATTTGCGCCTTCATGACAATGTACCTACCAGACGGGTCAATATGCACCTGTGATAACTGAAATGGAAGACTCTTCGCAACCAAAATTGAGACCCCTCTTGCATAATTTGATTAAACTGCATGGTAGCCACTACCAATCCATGGTCTCTTCAAGGCCATAACCTTTTGACCCCTCAAATGAGTTTCCTGTAATATGAGTATATCAGGATGATGAGGCCGGAGAAAATTAAAGACCAGTGCCCTTTTAATTTTACAATTCAGTCGCCTGACATTCCAGGATATTACTTTAAAAGTCGCCATTTTGAAAACTCCAATTGATACCTTCCAGAACTTGTATGAGACTCAAGTGGCGGGACATCATTCACACCATTCACACCAACAAACACACCTGTAACAATAACAGCAACAACCTTAAACATCCCAGAACCCCATCCCACCTGCCCACACCACCCCAACATGGTGGAGCTTTGTGTAAATCCCTGAACCAATAGAGAAACAGTTCAACTCTTCGCTCCCACTGGAAGAGCACCTGCACCCAAACCTATGATAGCTCGTCCCCGGACCCCTGCAAGGGGGATAGAGCTACAATTCCCCTGAAAAGAGGGAGCAAGTAACTAACAGTCCCGCTCCATTGCTCCAGCGTAATGATTTCGATAAACACCCATTAACTAAGACACCTGACCTCCAGGAGGTCAACAGCCCCAACCAACCAAAATTAGGCCAGACTATAGTATATCTGAACCAAATGGTCAGCTATAATGATACATCAAGATCCTCTTATATACTCTTGCAGTTCTGATGCATCCGAAGTATCAACAGAAGCACAATCAGCGTCTCCTGCCTCGTCATCTATCCAACCAATCATTCGCCTCCTCAGGAGAGGTAAAGAACAGAGTCTTATCCTGGTCTTGCACCCTCAGACGCGTGGAGTACAGCATAGCATATTTCATGCCCAGTTTGCGGAGGCGATTCCTTACAGATGTGAATTGCCGTCTTTTGGACTTCCATTGTATAATCCGGGTAAAATGACAGCTTTGTGTTTTCATACTTAATTTTGCCTTTTTTTCTTGCGGCCGCCAAGATAGCATCGTGGTCACGGTATCACTTTCATAATAAACAGGCGTGCAGGAGATCCTGGTGGCAGTGGCCTCGTGGGGATTCTGTGGGCCCTCTCAATCACAAAGCAGGAGGAAAGTGAAGTCGGGTCAAGCAATTGACGTATAAGGCTTTCCGTGAATTTTTCTGGCTCTTCACCTTCCACCCTCTCTGGGAGACCTAGAATTCGCAAGTTGTTTCTACGGCTGCGGTTTTCGGCATCTTCCACTCTGTCTTGGAGAATTTTAATCTGTTGCTGTATTATGGTGGTAGCACGCTCCTGGGACGCAGTAATGTCTTCAACCGCGCCAATTCGCCGCACAGCCTCCATTGTTCTCTTTCTCATTCTATCCATGTCTGCCCGTATACGATTTAAGTCGGCCTGCAGATTATCGATTTTAACTGTCAGAGCAGTCTGACATGCTGCAATAGCTGCCATTATCTTGTCAGTATCTAGCACAGCTTGAGATGATGCACCGCCAGGCTCCCCCTCCTCAGTTTGACTCATGGCATCCACCACCTGGGTTTTTGCTGTAGGGGCCAGGGATGGTCCGGTTTTCCGGCCCATATAAACACAACTACTGCTGAATTCAATAGGGGCACCGGTTAAGAACTTTTCAGGGAGAGTGTATAGCAGCTTTAAGGCCCCGTGTTCCCTCAACGCCAGGAGCGTCCTTATATGAATAATTAGGATGTCTCTTAGGGTCCACTTTCCCCCACTTTAGAGCAACAAGTCCCGCACTTTATGCTTCCTTCAGCTTTGATTCGATCTTATTAAGTCCCATCTGCCAGTTCCTGCACTGCTCTGCCACTCTGGCCTCTTATGCAGTTCAGTATGAGACACAGGTACCTGTAGCTTTTCTTTTTTTCCTCAGTGTGACCTTCTGAGCTTGTGTGCACACAGCCCTGGCAGCAGGATAGGGAAGATAAGATGGCCTCTGTCTCACCAAAGCTCCTGGGATCCTCACCGGCCGTTCAGCCCCAAACACCTCTTTGGAGCCTTTCTTCTCAGAGCCGCTGCCTGCCAGGGGTCTTCAGCTGCACCTTAGCAGATGTTGGAGTTAGTTGGGGCCCAATGTGGGTGATAAAAGCAGGATACTTGCAGGATTCTGCTGGAGCTCTCTCTCAGTGCTTCCTCACACCATGCGTGCAGGCCACGCCCCCCGATGTCAAGAACTTTATTAAATCTTGTGCCACCTGTGCCCGCAATAAGTCCTCCTGCCTCAAGCCTGCTGGCCTTATGCAGCCTCTGCCTATTTCGGATACCCCTTGGACCCACATTACCATGGACTTTATCACGAATCTATAACCTTTGTTAAACAACACAGTTATTTTGGTGATTACAGATCGATTCTCAAAGATTTCTAACTTAGAGCAATTACCCAGTCTTCCTTCTGCTTCCCAATTGGCCAGCCTCTCCTTCCTCCATATATTCCGTCTGCATGGACTTCCCCAGCACATAGTCTGTGATCGAGGGGTCCAATTTGTGTCAAAATTCTGGCGTGCTCTCTGCTCTCCTCTACAGGGAAAGCTGGACTTTTCGTCAGCATACCATCCTCAGACAAATGGCCAGGTTAAATGGGTGAACCAGGTTCTGGACAATTAAGTGTGCCAATTTGTCTCTGCAAGACAAGATTAATGGGTCAACCTTCTGCCCTGGGCATATTTCTCGTATAACCACCTGGATTCTGTCTCTGTCAGTGCTTCACCATTATATATACTGTAGTTTATGTCAATGATCCCCACACCCCCTCCCCATCCCACTACAAATCACCTCTGACGTCCCCACTGTGGATGCTCAAGTCCGGGACTTTATGTCTATCTGGCGGGAACACAGTCCTTCCTAAAACAAGCAGTTTCCTGCATGAAGAGTAAAGTCGACAAAAAGGAAAGGCTGGCTCCAATCTTTGCCATAGGAGATAAGATGTGGCTATCTGTGAAGTATATATGGCTCAAGATTCCCAGTTATAAGCTGGGCCCACGTTTCCTGGGTCCTTTTGAAGTACTGCAGCAGATGAACCCAGTGGCTTATAAACTCCGCCTTCCTCCTACTATGAAAGAAAGAAACATTTCCCTGTGCATCTGTCTCTACCGTGTTTCTGACCTCCTGCCTTTGTTCCCTGACTACACTTTGCCTGCCATTTGCCCTGACCTTCCTGCCTGTCTCTGAGTATGAGCCTGTCATAGGATTCTGTACCCTGCTACACCTCGGCAGCCACCGCAAGCAAGTCACATCAGGCGTAGCGACCTGGGGGTCTCTTACCAAAGCAAGCCAACCCGCCTTGCGGCGGGCTCTGTTGATAACCAGGGTCCCCTTAGACTCTGCTTCCTGACGTGGCTTACACCATCGCTTGCGGTGGTCCAGTAGATCCACTACCCACAGCCGTAACAGCACAAAGCTGAACATGCATAAAATGAAAATTAGGATTGACAATAGCACTATTTGTAAATGTTGTTTGTCAGACATTTCTGTTTAGAATACACATACGTACATTTATTACATGAACACATAAAGAGCGGTGAATGAACGATAAGAAAATCCATCAAATTGCTAAAGGAAAAATCCATCAAAGTGGTTTAAAATATTGCTACGTATAAACAGGTTTTTTTACAGTGATTTAAGGTATGCAGTATATTCCAATCTTTTTCTAAATGAGAGTTATTTGCATAGTCATAGTTTGGCTTTCCGTAACCCAGGGCACGTATTCAGTTCACTGCCCCAGCCATGTATCTTAATTCCCTGGTTTCAGTAGAGTGGCTTAATGGCACTGCTCCCAGACATACCACACCAAGGGGGACATGACCCACCAGCCTCACTCTACCTACACTACTAGCTGCTTGGATATTTTTTTTTTAAGCAAAACCTCCCTACCTTACTTGTTTCTCCCTCTAGTGAGGCTCTGTCACATATCATAATATAATAGAAAGTGCCATCATCTGAACATGTAATGTGAAATCTTTAGAAATTGAGCTCACAGTCTATCAACAAAAATATCATTTTAAACGCTACTCTGTTTCATGAGGCTGACAGCACAGATACATGTCTTGTACATGGTGTAAAGATTGCTATTATTGTACACATATTATTTTCTTTTCTATCCAGAATTCTAATTACCAGTATGCAGTCATTCAGCTTTTCTGACTTCCTACATATTATTTTTCTACAGTAGACAACACAGTCGCAGTTGCAGCAACAGTTCCATACTGGACTAACAAACACAAATATCACCCAAAAGGGTAAAAATAGGAGATTCCTATCCCTGAAACAGCAACTGTCCCCGACTGCAGCTTGGGGGTGCTTACAACAGAACTACTTGGAATGAAACTGAAATCAAAATCAATTAGAAGCTGACAGGCTCTGCCTTATAACTGTGTAACTTCTCAGCTACTCCCCTTATCTGCACACTAATTGGCTGCTGTTCAAGCTATACTGTCTCTCCCCACTGCTAGCATGGTTAACATGCTACACAATGACACAGTAATAAGTATGGATATACATCACAATATAAATTTTAACACACACATATAGTTAAAATCAGAAGTTTACATACACTATATAAAAAGACACATATGCATGTTTTTCTCACTATCTGACATGAAATCAGAATAAACCTTATCCGTTTTAGGTCAATTAGGAACCAAAATGATTTATATTTGCCAAATACCAGAATAATGAGAAAGATAATTTTTTAAGGTATTTTTATTATTTCTGCAAAGTCAAAACTTTACATATATTTCATTAGTATTTGGTAGCATTGCCCTTAGACTGTATGATTTTGGTCAAACATTTTGGATATCGTTCCACAAGCGTCTCACAATAGCTGGTAGGAATTTTGTCCCTTTATAACCAGTTTGGCAGTATGCTTCAGGTTATTGTCAATTCGGAAGACCCATTTCAGCCCAAGCTTTAACTTCCTGTCTGATGTCTTAAAATGTTGCTTCATAATCTTCTTTCCTCATGATGTCATCTATTTTGTGACGTGCACCAGTCCCTCCTGCAGCAAAACGACCCAACCCTCGTGTTTCACAGTTGGGGTCGTGTTCTTAGGCTTCCAAGCTGCTCCCTTTTTCCTCAAAACGTAACAATGGTCATTATGGCCAAACAGTTCAATTTTTTTCAGGCCACAGGACATGGCTTCAAAAATGTAGGTCTTTGTTCCTGTGTGCATATGCAAACATTAATCTAGCTTTAATATTTTTCTTTTGGAGTTTCTTTGAATTCTTCCTGGCAGAGTGGCCTTTCAGCCCATGTTGATACAGTACTCGTTTCACTGTGGATAACTACACCATCTTACCAGCCTCCACCAGCATCTTCACAAGGTCTTTTGTTTTTGTTTGGTTCTTGGGTTGATATGCACATGTTGGATCAAAGCACTTTCATCTCTGAGACACAGAACCCGTCTCCTTCCTGAGCGGGGTCTGAGAATTCCTGCCAGTAATAAAGGCAATGTAGAAACTTGGAACAACTGCTAATCAATGTGACGGTATCCACAGAGACACTGGTATGTAACAGGCTATCATTTTTGTGGTGACAAGTTCGGGTTGGTTGTGTAGTTATAATTGTGTGGGGGAGGAAGGAAGAGCCAGTGAAGTTATAATGCAGGGAGAGCCAGTGAAAATACAATAATGTGCTGCTCCAGGTGACGTCATAGGATCAGTGAACAGCAGACCCACAGACCTGGGAATATAAGGGCAATGCTTGTTCTTGGAAATTGCAGATCAAGCACATCACTCACACTCTATAACTACTATATGTAAGCAATGACACTGACTGACCCCAAACCACAGTCAGCTGACACCACCAGCTGTTGCACTACTCACACAACTAATCAGCAATCACTTGGGTGGGATCTGGGCCATGCTAGATTCACTTCCCCCACCAATATAACACACCTATAATACACTCTGCTAGACACAATGACAAGTGTTCTGGTTACAAGGAGCTTGTAGAGGGAGGTAACAGCTCTTCAGGCATGAGAACTGACCACTGCAGGAGGTCTGCAGAGCTGTGACATCCTCTCTCTTCCCCTGCTCACATAGAACTAGGACTGGGGAGGGAGCAGGAGCAGGGAGGGGGTGAGATGATATCACCACTCTTCAGTGAGGGAAGTCACAAATACTGGGAGTAGAAACATGCCCCTGGATTTGAAGTTGCAAGAGAGAGAAAGCTCAAGATGCCTATGAAAGCCTGTACAGAGAAAACCGCTTTAAGGAGGAACGGTCAGCTCCCTGACATGTCAGTAGGTTTATAGGTTGGACTGTGTAACTTCATAACTTGCATTCCAAATAAGATAGAGGTTCTGGAGCATCTTTCCTTAGAACTCTTCTTTGTACCATTTCTTTTATTATTACTCCTGAAAATGTATAAATTAATTGACAACTGTGTGTTGCCATTCACCATGTCAAGGAGGTGTGTCCCTACATACTTTGACTTTGTTCTGTCAGCGCTTACTGACTGCATATTCTATTAACAGGGGAACTTATAACATCCACTTGTCAACAGGGGGACAGCAAAATCTAGAGTCCTAAGTAAAAGTGCTCCAGAATTTATTATTTATGTCACATATAAGAATTTACAAAAACAAATATGTCAGATAATCTGACAGGTCATCTTAAAGACTTTGCTCAAACTTCCATAACTTTTTGATGGTGGCAATAATGCTGCATGTTGTGCTATTCTATTCATTAAGGAAAGCGCAAAATGTATTGACGCACTATTCATCAATAAGAATCACCATGACACCAGTGTGAGGAGAGCCTAAGGCAGAGGTCACACGGCATAATTGCGGGACTACTGGAGCTCGCGTCGACTCCCGCGATGCGGGGGGGCTGGGGGGGGGGCGGCAGCCCGCCGGTCCCATAGACATTAATTACTAGCGGCACGTATTTGCCGCTAGTAATTGACATGTCACTTATCTCCTCCGCGGCGTATTGTCTCAGCGTGGAGAGGAGACGTAATCCATAGTTCTCTATGAGAACTGTGCATTACCGTAATTACTGGGACGTATCTCGCCCCGTATTTAGTGTAGTATGGGGGCGAATTACGGGGCGAGATACGTCTCATTTTAAGCCGTGTGAACATAGCCTAACGGGGATCTTGTAGTGTGAAAAACATAACTGTAACTATGTTATCTTCTTTTATACCAAAATTATTTTTGTTCACAAATGTTGTCTGTTGGTTTAGATTGTTCCTCACTGTTACATTTCTTGCCATCTTGTAGCACTTGCCTACTTTTATTTAAGGTGGTTCAATCACCATCTATGAATGGACATAGCTTTAGTATAGAGGTAGTCATCTTACCATGACCTCATTGCCTTAGAGGGGTGCAAAGGCTCCTCTGCCATAAAAAGCCTCCAGTATCATAAATGGCAAATGATAGGCTCTGTTACAGATTTTATATTGAGGCAAAGGAGCTTCAAGTGACATTACTGTGTGACCTTCAGCCATTGTTTAGGTCTGAACTAACTGTTTTTGGTCTGTTTTTAGTTTCGTTATTTACAACACATATAATAACCTCTAGGAATAGTTGATGACTTCCGTTTGCTGTAACTTTGTCTCTACTAAGACCATTTGGCAGCCAGTTCTCTAGATGACCTCTGTAAGAATGTTACATTCTTTAAATAGAAACTAATACATTGTGATGTTAAACTAGATCCAGCATCCAAAAAATCTAATTAAAACTGATGCGCTTATTTAGTTTCCAATTCATCACAGGTGGGCTCGTGTTAATGTGGAAATGAGAGTAAATTGCCACAATTTGGCAGTCTCACTAAGTGCCATTCACTTTATTAACTGCAGGTTTCATATTGTATTTTATAACCATTCCACAAACTAAGTCAAACCTCACACCTTCAGCAAAGATGTTATTATTTGTATTCGTACACTGTATTTTACAAGCATCTTTGTGCTATGTGCATGTCACCTTGTTTTGGATGAAATTTCACTAATCCCACAAGGGATTTGTTGCTCAAATTGGCCAACTCTTTACTTTCTGCAGAATGCTCATTTTATATCATAATTAAAGACATATTTTTAAATCAAGAGGGAACATTTCCCTGGGTTCAGCTGTCAGTGTATACAATACAACCAGCACAGAACCTGGTAAAATCAATGCACTTGTAAAACTGTGGTTCTTATGATCCCTGAAGCTAAAATTTTACAGCAAGTTAAACAGAGTATTACAAATAAGCAAACAATAAATGTAACACATGTAAAACACAAATAGTGAGGTTAATAACCCAGTGATTTGGAGTTTAATTAAGTTAAAGAATATATCAACCTAGCCATCAGTCTTCAGTTTATATCTAGTATTTTAAAGGGGTTTTATCGTTTCATCATTTGGCAGCCGTTTACACTGGTTGCTAAGCAGAGCTTATGAAATGTTTCTCCTGCCAGGCACTGGGGGACTGTGTTTACACAAAACGCAGATAAGGGACACTGTGAAAACAAGACGGCTTTGCAAATGACATCCAATTGCAAAGTTGCTTGTTTTCACTTTCCACTTATTCTCAAGACCATTTAATGTAATGAGAAAACCCCTTTAATGTTTATAAAAAGATGAGCAACTTTGTATTACTTACATTGTACTAATCCTGATACCCCGTATAATAGCGCAGAGCTGTATTCATTGTTCAGTAAGTTTCGCACCTGAACTCTTTCAGCACTCCTTGCTAGTTCAGTCTCTGGAAAAGCTTGCTCTGTTGATTTGAGACCCGTCATCATTAGTTACTGTACAGTCATCTGATCTTGGAAAACGAACTGAATGATAGGGCTAACTAAGCTTTGAGGGATGTATCTAATATCAGGCTTGTCTGTTCTCAGTGACAACCAAAAATGTGAGTACAGCTGTTGGTTATTTCAGGATCAGAATCAGTGCATGATATGTGCAATAAAATATCAATAGTGTAGTCACATTATTATAAGTCACATTATTTTAACCATTAGCTTGTATCCAGAGAAAGTGTTGTGTGCAGCACGGACAGCAGCTAGATGGACTGGGAATAACTCAATAACTTCCTGGTAGATTGTCACGGGTATCTGGACCCATGCTGACTGCATCCCACAGCTGCTGGAGAGTAAACTGGGAAGAATCAATAGAGCAAATATTACAATCGAGATGATCCCACAGATTCTGAAAAATGAGGAGGAAAGATAAGTATTTGAAAGTCTTGGTTATGCTCTTCCAACCAATGTCGGACATATTTACCTGTGTGATATGTTGCATTGTTTTGCTGAAAGATCTTATCCACTTAGGGAAGAAAATCGGCATGTACGGGTTGTACTTGATCTGCAGGGATGAATTCATACCCAAATCAGTTGAAATTTCTTGCTACATGGATGAGTGGGTCCAGAGAGAGCAACAAAGACATTCCCCAGACCATAATGCTGTCACCACCAACTTGTATTGTCCCAGAAACAGTTGCAGAGTGTTTTTTCTTTGATGCTTCATAGCCAATGTTCACCACTCACATCAATGGCATGTGTGCTCCATGGTTTCCACTTCACTTACTCATAATAGGGTCATTTGTCCACTCATAATATACTTTCACCACAGAAGTTCACAAACTATGCAGTTTCAGAAATACTGCCACTCTTGATCCAAAAGCCGATAATTATCCCGTTTTGCAACTCTGATACCCATGAAAGTGGGTATTTGTGCTTCTCACACACCTGCAACAGATACTTGCCACAGAGGTCACAAACCGGACCCAAAGGTGATGTAAACTCAGCGTTGTAATGGTCCATCAGAAGTCAAGATCATCCTTGTGGGTAAGGCACTTCCATGATATTGTCACCCATTAGTCACAGTGTTTTTATTTTACTTTTTGAGGAATTATACCAAATAATCTTTATTTATGATAAGGCTTTGATTCATGGGGTTCTTGATAAGGAAACAGCAGATCACTTGTCAGTTTTAAATAATGAGATTTCTTCTTTGGTAACATTCCTTGTTACAGGTGAATATACAACTTTCTTGGGAGAGTTATTTTTAGTATTGCTAATGGGAACATGAGAAACTTAACAAAACATTAATGTAACCTCATAAAGTGGTAACCTATCTTTACTATAATAATACAACCCTGAACAAAAATTATGGAGTCACCACACTTGATGATGTCACACAGCTTTTTTACTTTGTAACAAATACACAAATATGACACAAAACTGTGTTTTATAGCTGAACATTCTGGCTTAATTTAACTTACCTCAAACAAATAAATGGAAATAATGTTAATTTTTGACAAAATCACCTTGTAATTTGCATTTCTGCAACAAGTTTCAATACAAGTCTAAAAATACAAATCAGTGTCAATTTAAAAGGGAAAGTGTTTAAAGACCTATCTAAGCTGTGGGTTTGGCTAAAAGAAACCTGGTTTCAACAGTTGTCAATTGAAAACATAGAAAGGATGGTAAACCCCCATCAAGATGGTCATTCAACACGACGTAATTGCGGGGCGCATTTTGGCACATATTTGTGCTTTAAAGGGTTTGTCTCATTACATTGATTCCTCCTGTTTTCTTGGTTTCATTTTGAATTCATGGGCGTATTTACTGGCTTCTACTAGGCTGCAGTAGAAGCCAGGTCTGTAGCTATAGGGACCTGCACTGACAGCCTATCAGGAGAGATCGAACAGGTCTGTAGCTATAGCGACCAGTGCTGACAGCCTATCAGGAGAAATTTAACAAGTCTGTAGCTATAGCAATCTGAGGAGCTGATGCAGCCCATACAAGAGGGAAGATCTAGGAATAGGTAGGACACTGTTAATGGACATATATTGCAAAGTGACTTGTTTTTGCAAGATCTTTAACATAAAAAGCAATTCTTTTCATGAGACAACCCCTTTATTATGCCTAAACTGCGACCCGCAATTACAGTAATCCAGTACGCCAGGAGAGAGAAGTGACATGTCACTTCTTTGCGGCGCTTATGCACCGTGGCTAGTGGCAGTGAATGGGGCCAGCCCAGCCCCCCACACGCTTTGGAAGTAGGCGCTGACCTGCGCGTACTTCTAAAACACACGGCATATTGCAGCACATACAGTATGTGTGAACATACTAAGGGTATGTTCACACAGCTTAATTGAGGGGCATACAGTATGCCCCGCAATTACGCCGGGTATTCGGGAGTCGCGCTGATCGGTGCGTACTCCCGCGACGCAGAGGGGCCGGCAGCCCGCCGCCCCATAGACATGCATTACTCGCGCCTCAAAAGCGCTGCGAATAAGTGACATGTCATTTATCTCCCCGTATGTACAATACGATCGTATTCTACGAGCGGGGAGAGGAGGCGTAATCCATAGTTCTCTATAATTACCGTAATTATGGGGCACATTTCGCTCATAATAGAGCGCAGTACGCCAAGAAATACACGGAGAAATGCGTCCCAGAATAAGCCGTGTGAACATAGCATAAGGCTAATCTGTGAACCTCTTGTCAAGTAAGTTGAAACCAGCTTTGGGTAAAATGTTCCCTAACATTAGTAAAGTTCATGTCTTTAAAAAAAAAAAAGTCAGGCCATCAGAAAAGAAAGAGAAGGAGCAACAAAGTACTTAACAAGGTGTCTTGTTCATACTTGTGGTTTGTTTACTTACTATGAAGTGAAAAGGCTCAATGAATAGATTTCATATCTCCTCCTGGGGTTTTACTACAATAGAAGTACAGGAACTGGAATATTTATATTATCTAAAGGAATAGATGAAATGTATGTTATTTTTTTCTACTATGAAAGGAAAGCATGAGATAAAAAAGTATCTAGAACTGTAGTTGACCATTCTGAATTTCTTACAAGACATTTCTAAAGTTTTGGTTGCAACGTCTCATTACTCCCTTAACATGCTTATTGTTGGAGTGAATTTTGAACAGTTTTTAGGCTGCATACTGTTTTCTTCCACATAATTTGCTGGATTAAAATTAGCAGTGTGAAAAGCTGTAGAGAAATCTAAATGCCTGCCAAATCAAAGAAATAATCAAATTTTTATGAATATTTAATATCATAGTCATGGCAAATAAGGCAAGTAATTAGTACTTACCATAAATTTACAAAGTATTATTTTATGTAAATTCTACTAGTTTGAAATGAATTATTCATTGAATTACTAGAAGCTGACACAAACCAGTAAACATTTTTTATCTACATGTGATTTGTTTCTCGACTTAATGACAAAGCTCTATGTATGTACTATAGTACCAAAATTGATGCTTAGGGAGGGGTATTTTAACTTAAGCTGTTTCCCTTTTGCTGTTCATAGGCTTCAGAGACTAGTACCAGGAGCTCTGCTAATCTGGACAGCGGAGGAGTATTAAACACTTTCCTTGATATAGGCATAGTTTACTAGATGTATGGATTAACACATAGACAGATACCTACCTACATACTAACAAACATATGACATGAAGAAAGAGGGATAAGGAAAGAAATAATAGATAGATAGATAGACAGACAGACAGACAGACAGATAGATAGATAGATAGATAGATAGATAGATAGACAGACAGACATAAACAAATAGATAGATAGATAGATAGATAGATAGATAGATAGATAGATAGATAGATAGATAGGACAGGACCTTCTCCTCTGCTCTCCCCTTATCAGCTCCTCACACAACCGTCTCCAAGACTTCTCCCGTGCTTCACCCACACTCTGGAACTCACTGCCCCAACACATCAGACTCTCCTCCACTTTCACCAGCTTCAAAAGCAACCTGAAAACCCATTTCTTCAGGCTTTCCTATAACCTTCACTAAACTTGTCACTACTTCCTCCACAGACATGTCTGCCCTTCACCTGCTGTCTCTTTCCCCCTCCTTGTAGATTGTTAGCCCTCGCGGGTAGGGTCCTCTCTCCCTCTGTCGTGCCAATTGTCATTATCCCTTATCACTGTACTCGTTTGACTTATGTAATGTATGTAACCCCCTCGAATGTACAGCGCCCTGGAATCAATGGCGCTTTAAAATAAATAATAATAATAATAGATAGATAGAAGATCGCAGCACTCCCAATTGAGAAAAAAAGGCAAACAACTCTTTCTCAAGGCTAAATAAATATGAAATAGATAGATTGTTATGAGGGCGATAGATAGACAGATAGATAGACCGACTGATAAATAGATTGCTATGAAATAGATAGATAGATAGATAGATAGATAGATAGATACGTATGGATAGGTAAACAGATATATAGATAGATAGATAGATAGATAGATCGATAGATAGATAGATAAATACATACATATGATATGGTGAGAGAGATAGATCAATAGATATTAGATAGATAGATAGATAGATGGATATATAGATGGATAGATAGATAGATTGATAGACAGACAGACAGACAGACAGACAGACAGACCGATAGATAGATAGATAGATAGATAGATAAATAGATAGATAGATAGATAGATAGATAGATAGATAGATAGATAGATAGATAGAGGGATAGAGAGATAGATAGAGAGATAGATAGATAGATAGATAGATAGATAGATAGATAGATAGTACTCCCCTCATATTTTTGTAAATATTGTATTATATCTTTGCATGGCACTGAAGATATGGCACTTTGATACAATGTAAAGTAGTGAGTGTGCAACTTTTATAACAGTGTAAGTTTGGTGTGCCCTCATTATCTGTGAGTTGCTGCTGGCAACAAAAGTGAGTACGCCTCTATGTGAAAATGGACCAATTGTGCCCAATTTTCCATTTTCCCTCCACAATGTTATTTGACTCGTTAGGGTTTCAAGGTCTCAGGTATAAATGGGGAGCAGGTGTGTTACATTTGGTGTTATTGCTCTTGAACTCTCTCACACTGGTCAATGGAAGTGCAAAATGGCACCTCATGGCAAAGAACTCTCTGAGAACCTGAAAAATTGTTGCTCTACATAAAGATGGCCTAGGCCAGGGGTGTAAAACTGTGGCCCTCCAGCTGATGGAAAACTACAACTCCCATCATGCATTTGTATAATCTATAACAGTGGGCATGATGGGACTTGTAGTTTCCTAACAGCTGGAGGGCTGCAGTTTGACACCCGTGGCCTAGGCTATAAGAAGATTGCCAACATCCTGTAACTGAGCTGTAGCACCTTGGCCAAGACCATACAGCAGTTTAACAAGACGGGTTCTAGTCAGAACAGACCAAAGAAGTTGAGTGCACGTGCTCACTGTCTTATCCAGAGACTGTGTTTTCAAAATAGACGTATAAGTACTACCAGCATTGCTGCAGAGGTTAAAGGGGTGGGGTTCAGCCTGTCAATGTTCAGACTATACACCGCACACTGCATCAAATTGGTCTGCATGGCTGTTGTCCCAGAAGGAAGCCTCTTTTTAAGATGATGCACAAGAAAGCCCACAGTTTGCTGAAGACAAGCAGACTAAGGGCATAGATAATTGGAACTATGTCCTGTAGTCTTATGAAACCAAGATAAACTTATTTGGTTCAGATAGTGTCATGCATTGGTGATGGCAATCATGCGAGGAGCTCAAAAACAAGTGGGGCGGAAATACTGGGTTGCAGATGTAACAGTTGCTATGGGGCCTGTGTACTTGGGGATCCCGGCCTGGGGAGGTACGGTTCATTGAGGGAGCCATTAATGCTAACATGTACTGTGACATACTGAAGCAGAGCATGATCCTCTTCCTTTGGAACCTGGGCCGCATAGCAGTATTCCAACATGATAATGACCCCAAACACCTCCAAGACGACCACTGCCTTGTTAAAGAAAATGAAGATGAAAGTGCTGAACTGGTCAAGCATGTTTTCAGACCTAAACCCCATTGAGCTTCATGGGGCATATTCAAACAGAAGGTGGAGGATCACAAGGTCTCTAACATCCACCAGCTTCATAATGTCATCATGGAGGAGCGGAAGAGGATTCCAGTGACAACCTGTGAAGCTCTAGTGAAATCCATGCCCAAGAGAGTTAAAGCAGTGCTGGAAAATAATGGTGTTCACACAAAATATTGACACTGTGGGCACAATTTGCCCATTTTCACTTAGGGGTGTACTCATTTATTTGCCAGCGGTTTAGACATTGATTGTTGTGTGTTGAGTTATTTTGAAGACACACCAAATGTACACTGTTATATAAGCTGCACACTGAGTACTTTATATTGTATAAAAGTGCCATATCTTCAGTGTTGTCCCATGAAAAGATAAAATACAATATTTATAAAAATGTAAGGTGTGTACTCGCTTTTGTGAGATACTGTAGATAGATTCATATGGATAGATAGATAGATAGATAGATAGATAGATAGATAGATAGATAGATAGATGGACAGATAGATAAATACATACATATGAGATGGTAAGAATGATAGGTTGATAGATATGAAATAGATTGCTATGAGATAGATAGATAGATAGATAGATAGATATGAATTTTATTTGATTTACCATATTTATTGTTAATGTTATCTATAAACATTGTATGGACCCCTATAGCTACCTAAACCTTGCCTACAGCCAAAGCCAAAGGCTTCATGCCTACATATGTATTAGGGCTCATTGATAGAGGGTTGTTATTTAGTACTCTAGTACCATTTTTATACTTGAAAGGTTCTTTTACTACAGACATTGGTGGCATATTGCCTGGACATGCCATCAATGTCTGCCAGGTGCGGTGACACCTCTATATGAGCCCCAAAATCTTTCCGTTGTGAACAGACAGCATGCCGGGACTCTCCCCTAGACTTGAATGGGAGCTCCAAGTTTATCCGAGTAAGACAACCTCTTTAATATGAATCTGACAGCAACAACAAAAAAATGATGTGTTTGCCATAGATGACACTGTTGTTTTAGTTTTCCCCAGTTTGTATTACTTAAACAATATTTTCAGCCACTTTGGTTTTATGGCACTTATTGTTAATGAAGGGTCATCTCTGGTGTCTTGCCCTTTTTGAACAAAGAATTTTTACTGCCTAAATGAACACGACAAATCATTCAGCTACCTTACTTTTTTTAAACCATCATTCATTAAAACAGCAAGAATATCGAAACGATCGCTCGTTAAATTTGATGATATATTTAATGCAAGGGAGAATCAAGGAATTAAAAAAATACTTGATGAAGAAATTACATGCTGCAAAAGTGACCTTGAGAGCAAGTATTGAAAGGCAGTGTCCAAAAACCTAAATTAAAGTCAAAATGAAAGTAGTAAAATGTCCATATGTAGATATATTTATCTGTATTTTGAGCAAAAATGTTGTAACATTGTAATATTGTAACAATTACTCTAAAGTTCAATTCTGAGTTAATAGCCAAAACTGTGTATGGAAAGAACAGACAGAAGAGTAGTACCACATGGAAAGCAATAGGGCTTCAGCAGAACCCTGCCAACAACAGTTATGAGATTACGGGCACCCAACACTGCCAGATCTCATACCAGCTTTATGTGCTTCCATCCATACAGTTACAGCCTTATTATATGTCTTACTTTGATACAAATTTCCATGTTTTATATGTGCTCCTGGGCAACTTTCTACAAGTTATTTATGTGCAAGTCATCTCAGCAGAAGAATGAGATTAAAACTCAGCCCTGAGATTTAAAGAGAACCAACCCACATTGATGCGGCTACCAGCCCAGCTACATATCAGAGCACAGTGAACACAGTCCATTGACTATAGCCCACAAATAATTTATTCCAAGTAATATTGCTGCTGACTTAAATTGTATAGTCCATTTTAAATGTTTGGAAAAAAGATCAGCTAAATTACTACCCCTGGGCCTACTCCTCGATTCTTAGAAATGCTGAAGAAACCTTCCATGAGAGACCAGAAATATGTTTCCATCTAATATACAGCATTACTTTATGGCACAAGGAGACGATTTCTGCTTTCTGAAGCAAGAAATGAAGAACAGTCTCCTTCAAGGACATTATGTAAAAATGCCTTACAACTAGAAAGGCTCAAATATTTTTGCATGTGCAAATGTATAAGGCAAAAATTGTAAGCATAAGGCTCTGTTTATATTCTATTTGGCATAAGTGCTTGAAAAATCTCTTGATATGTATGGCAAACATGAGGTATACAACTCTATGCCATACATTGCATTGACACCCATTGATTCCTACTGTAAAAGAAGTATGGTTATTTCAGGGGTCAGCAAGGCCTTTAACAAACAGGTATAAGAATGCATATCATCTAAAAGTAAGGAACTTGGACACTTTTTTGGGATATCTAGGGCCTATTGTATAAACAAGTTTGGCCTATAAACTGGGCTGTAAAAACATTCACCACAAATCTGATGTGCAGATAGGGAGAAAATAAAGCTAATAACAAACAAAAATTTAATATTTAATGTACATTAAAATGCATAAAAAGAAAGCAAGAACTGAAGGAATATGATCAAAGATTCGGGGTGAGTGAAACAAATTTCCACTTTTAACATTTGGATGACATTACTAAGAAAGCCTATAAATTCTGGGGGGAAAAAGTGGAAAGATAGGAGCTTATTTAACTCCAAATTTAACAAAGTTCCGAAATCTGGAAAGATAACTACAGTACATGTAAAGCTGAAGGTAGACTGGGGAGTAGCTTTAGGTGGTGCAGAGGTAGCTGTTACGGATGCCTCCGCAACCCCCGCATCTGCACTACTGCAGCATCTCCCGCTGCGGGCGACGCCTCAGCCCGCCCCCGTGCTGCGGGCGCGCCCGCAGCTCTGAACGGCACTTACCCTACCACGCTCCTGTTCCCGGCCGGGCGCGCACTCCTGTTGCTGGCTGTGCGCGTGCTCGCTCCCTAGTGCACGCGTGCGGTACTGCAGTCAAGCTTAAAGCGACAGCGCCGATGGTTGGTTTTCATCGGGCGCTGATCCTATTTAAGTCCTGCCCCTTCCTACTAACCTTTGCCGAAACGATAGTGCTCTGTGCCTTGAGAGGAAGCGTTCCCGTGTATCTTGTTGTCTACTGTGTACCGTACCTTCTGCCTCCGTCCCTTGACCATGAACCATAGCCGCCTGTCCTGACCTTCTGCCTGTCCCCGACCACGAGCCTGCTTCACGATTCTGTACCACGCAACACCTTGGCCGCCACCGTGAGCAAGTCACGTCAGGGGTAGCGACCTGGTAGCAATCCGCCGTTTGCGGCTGGCTCTGGTGAAAACTGGACCTTCTTAGATTCCACTTCCTGGCTCGGCTTATACCATCGCTTGCGGTGGTCCAGAGGATCCACTTCCACAGACCGTTACAGTAGCAATCGTGCCTGTGCCCTGTTGGCTGAGGAGTCCCAAAGGCTCATCTGCTACGCAGGAAGACACCAGTATTATAAACCAGACATGTTTTGTCTATTGATGTGAAAGTTGACTATGAAGATATTATACAGAAAAACTATTGATGGTTTTTAAATTTCTTGCTACTTTTTAGGACATCATGGGCTACTGAGATAAATATGTAGATCTTTAACTAAATAAAATTTAAAGTTGCTCTGGGCCCAAACTACATCTCTGTGAACCTCTAGTCTTACACAATTTATTTTGCCTTGATCCTGTGAGAATCCATAAGAAAAACTGTGGCATGTATTACATAGAAATGCTTCCCTATGCAGGCACCGTTTGGCAGCATACCTAGATGGCACAAGAAGTGCTTGCCAGGTGCAGTTTACAGAAGAACCTCCTCACTGGAAAGGACATGTGCTATGGGGAGTAAAAGATAAACTAGAAAGGATTATGTTATTAGCAAGATGGGTGAACATTAGGGATGAGCGATTATAATCGACAAAGTTGAAATCGGCACGATTTTTAGGCTGATCGGAAATTTCCGATCACGCGATATTTTAGGTGACAATCTGCAGATAATCTATTACTAACGCGCCATTTTCGGCACTTCCTCTTCATTTTGGCGGCCAGAAATCAGCTTTGAGCTTTAGAGCGGGTGAGCTGGGTGTGCGACGTCATGACTGTGATGTGTATGGTTGTCATTGGCTGGAAAAATCACATGACCTCGTTTGCATAAAACGCGTTTCCTGTTCAGCATCAGTGTTTAAAGTGTTATCACTAGAGCAGGACGTGTGCTGCGTGTCTCTCCATACAGCTCAGCTCAGAGACACATTTCTTCTCTTTATTCTTCAGAAAAACTATGCTTTTAGTTTGTGAACATTAGAATATAGGTAGATTAGACAATTTCACTTCTTATTTAGTTAGACAGAGACTTTTAAAGAAGCATCTAGCGCTCTCCAGCCGAGGGGGAGAGGGAAGGGTGGACGGATGGACAGACAGACATGCTTTGGAAAGGAGGGAGTATATTGTGAAGCCCAGTCTCTGCTTTGAACCTGCTATGAAATGGCATTTTTTTTACCACTTTTTGGCCAGCACACCTCGCACCTGAGGGGAAATTGTACCTTTTATTTTATGTGTCACTGTTTTTTTCAAATAGCCACATTGTACTTAAATTTGGATACAGAAATTTTCTACTAACTGTTGGTGTATTTCATTGGTGCAAAAAACACTTTTTGCTATCTGTATAACTTTTAAATAGCTCTATTGCACTTTGGTGTGGCCCAGTTTTTTCAAATGCCACATATACTTAAAATTTGGAAAACAGAAATTTTTCTAGTAAAAACGTTGGTATATTTCATTGGTGCAAAAAACCATTTATTGTTTCCGTAAAAACTTTTTAAATAGCTCTATTGCACTTAGGTGCCCCCAGTTTTGTTCAAAGAGCCACATTGAAACTTAAATTTGGATACAAAAATTTTCTAGTAAATGTTGGTGTATTTCATTGGTGCAAAAAACCACCTTTTTTTTATCCGTTATATAACTTTTAAATAGCTGTATTGCACTTTGGTGCGGCCAGTTTTTTTCAAATAGCCACCTTGTATTTAAATTGGTATACAGAAATTTTCTAGTAACTGTTGGTGTATTTCATTGGTGCAAAAAACTACCTTTTCGGTATCCGTATAACTTCTAAATAGCTGTATTGCACCTTGGTGCGGCCCAGTTTTGTTAAAAGATCCACCTTGTACTTAAATTTGGATACAGAAATTTTTTTTTAGTAACTGTTGGTGTATTTATTGGTGCAAAAAACCCCCTTTTTATCCGTTTATATACTTTTAAAATAGCTCTATTGCACTTTGGTGCGCCCATCCAGTTTTGTTCAAAGAAGCCGCATTGTACTTTAAATTTGGATACAGAAATTTTCTAGTAACTGCTGGTGTTTTTTAATTGGTGCAAAAACCAAACCTTTTGGTATCCATAAAACTTTTAAATAGCTGTATTGCACTTTGTTGCGACCCAGTTTTTTTCAAATAGCCACCTTGTACTTAAATATGGATACAGAAATTTTCTAGTAACTGTTGGTATATTTCATTGGTGCAAAAACCACCTTTTGTTATCCGTGTAACTTTTAAATAGCTCTATTGCACTTTGGTGCGCCCCAGTTTTGTTCAAATAGCCGCATTGTACTTAAATTTGGATACAGAAATTTTCTAGTAACTGTTGGTGTATATCATTGGTGCAAAAACCACCTTTTGTTATCACTATAACTTTTAAATAGCTGTATTGCACGTGGTACGGCCCAGTTTTTTTTTCAAATAGCCACCTTGTACTTAAATTTGGATACAGAAATTTTCTAGTAACTGTTCTCTTGTGTCATTGCTGCAAAAAACGCAATTTCTCATCCGTGTAACTTTTGAATATTTTTTTATTGCGCTTGTGAATCTCAGTGTGGCGCAGATAGCGCATTTGTATGATAGTCTGTTGAAAACTATCAATTCCTAGTCCTATGGGCAGTTGTAAATCCCTGGGACTAAAGGGAAGAACACTGTTGATTTTGTCTTACGGTTCTTCCACCAGACGCTTTTGCACAGGTATTCGATAGAAACAATTCTGTTTCTAATCCTAGTTGGCTGTTGGAAATTAGAGGGATTTAAGAATAGCTGTGATTTGCCGTCTTTCAATAAGAGACTGTTGAAAACTCTTCCATACATTTTTTTAATTTTTATCTTTCTGAACATGGAGCAAAATGCAGGTGGTAAGCGAGCAAAGAGGGGTGTAGGACATGGAGGTAGAGGAACGAGATGCAAGCCAGCAGATCATCGGTTGCAGGACTGTCAGGCCTGTCATCGCTGGGTCGGTGCCCTGTGAATCTCAGTAACGAACAGCGTCGCCAATCTGTTCTTCAGTGGTTAATGCAACCTGCATCCAGCAGTCTTACCTCCTCGTCCTCCCAGTCACAGCCACAAATGTCGTCATCATCATCGTCAGCATCCGTCCAACATGAAGCGAAGGCAGCCAAATGTCAACTCGTGTACCCACCACTTTAGATAATACATTTTCTGAAGACCTCTTTGATGACAAAATGCGGTTGGGGTCAGAAGGCATTTAAAAAGAAAAAAAGGGCCCAAAAGAGGAATGATTTTGTCTGCTTGACGCCAATCGCTGATGCCATCAGAGGAGGAGAAGGAACCCGGTCAATCGGCAAAAAATCCGGGAGGTCGGCAACGTCTTGCAGTGCCTGTTGCTTGTAGTCCACAGTCAGGATGCAGAATGTCAGGACGAGGAGTTACCTGTGTTGTTGTGATGAGGGAGGGGAATTGCGGATCCAAGTGGTCTTTTAAGCAGAATTTGCTTGCGAGTGATTCATCACTGGACGAGGAGGAAACGATAGGGAAAGTGTCAGTACGGGCCCCGCCTCATGAAGGGGAGGGGTGGTCGCACAAGCCCGCTGAGTTTATTCTGCCTAGCCTCGATCAGAGGGAAAAACACCGCCTCCTCGCTTATCGCCGTCGAAAAGGTCCAGGACCTCTCAAGGACTGACCCTTTTCGAGCAAGCCTCTGATTCACCCAGCGATGTCAATGCGCCTTTGCTGTAAACACTCAGTAAGGGAAGAATCTTAGGTGTTTAACCACCACAACATGTCTAGTCACATGCAGTGAATGCATGAGTTGAAATGGATGGGAACATTTGGCGAAAAAAAGGCCACAAACCCATCCCGGGCTTCCAAACACTGTCACCCCATCTAGTTCCCCCTCCTCCTCCTCCGCCACGACCAAGCGTTTCTCAGCTGCCCTGTCTCTCAGAGTCATGAACAAGGGATCAGCTCCGTTCAGCCCTTCACCGTCGCCCAAGTACCACCAGCACCACCAGAGACCCATCCTACCCCTTCTCCTTCCACCAGTTTGACCTGCACTCCGGTCAGCGGCCAGTTTAGCAGCCAGCCTTCTGTCTACCAGTTTGGAGAAGAAGAAACACTTAACCCAACCATCCCAAGCAAAAGCCTGAATGTCGGCATTGCCAGGCTTTGGCCCTTTGGGAAAAGTTGCCTTTCCGTCTGGTGGACACAGATGGGTCCGCCACATCATGGCCCTTGCCTGCCACCAATACAGATGCCGAGCGGCATTCTTTTCAAGGAAAGCCGTCCTCCCTGTGCCAGCCACGTGTCATCAAAATTTCAAGCGCATTGTCGAAACTGTGTCTGGGCAAAGTCCATCTGATCACCGGACACATGGATTAGTTAAACACGGCCAAGGCCGCTATATCTCTGTGACAGCCATGAAATGAGCTGTGTGGATGTCTTGGTGGTAACTGTGGCTCTCAGGCCGGCGCACGCTTCAAAAATGCAGGGATGGTGCGGGTTCTTTCCCCCAAGGGTGCATTGGTACCATTCCCCATTGCCCTAGAGGGCAGGTCGGTTGAAATTAATCTGTCTTGGAGACCATCAACAAACAGGCCAAGATCTGTGGATGGCTCTTCGCAACGAGAACGAGCGCTGGCTGGTTGACAAGAACCTTGTGCCGGGCAAGGTGGTGTGCGATAACGGTCGAAATTCCTGGCGCTTTAAGATCGGTGGGGTGGAGCACATCCCTTGCCTGGCACACGTCATGAACCTCGTCGTCCAGAAATTTCTAAAGCGCTTCCGGGTCTGGACTGCCTGCTGGGAGGCCGAGGTCTGGCTCACACTTCTGCCATTGCACCCTGCTTCGTCCCGCCTGGCTGGCATTGCAGCGTCAGCTCGGCCTCCCCGTCAAATCCCTCTCATTTTTGACATGGCAACCGGGAATTCCACACTCCACATGCTCCAGCGATTGTGGCAGCAGCGCAATGCCATTACACATGGTGTCACATGGCCTGACAAGCAGCGGGGTGTTGAGCCAGCGAGAGTGGAGGCAGGTGAAAGAGCTCTGCACCATCCTTGCCAGTTTTGAAGAAGCCACCAAAATGGTCAGTGCGAACAAAAGCCTTGTCAGCATGAGCATTGTGGGGATGTTAGTTCGGTCGATTGTTGGACACTCTGAAACAGGGAGGGTCCACCCGCGATGGAGGGGAGACGGACACGATGCGGACACAGAGCCTTTCTCTCTGTCGAATCCGAAAAGGGCCCCACAGTTTCACAATTTCATCGGTCTTCATTAGGCAGTGGTTCAGGGTCCAGGGAGTTTGCAAGGCGGCACTCAGCTTCAGGATACAGCATCGATGCAAGTTCAGGGCTGTGTTGAAGCTGTGCCGGAGGGAAGCGGAGGAGGAGGAGGTATTCTGGACACGACGTTTTCGATGTCCCGCCTTGGAAAGGGTTGGCACGGATTTGAGGCGGAGGATTAAGATGAGGAGATAGTTTGTAGTTGCCCTCAACCCCGAGGGCTTGAGAAATCAAGGCCCATCTCACATGAGTGCGTGGATGCTCCATTTCCTCCAACATGATCCTCGCATGAAGGCCATCAAAACTGAAAAACAGTTATTGGGTGGCACCCTCCTGGATCCCCGGTACAAAACAAAACTCAGCACTTTCCTTCCACCCACCCCAAATAGAGGGAAAAATGAAGGGAAATTTAAGACCGTGCTGACTGATCAACTGGAGGGCATCTGTTTACGTCTGCTTCCCGGGTTTTTCAAATGTCACGGTTGAACGTCAGCAACGTGATAGCCCGTAGAGTGCCCAAGTAGCCGTAGCGGCGCAGCGAGCAGCAGGCAATGGGTGGCAGAAGCTAATGGGTGACCTCTGGCAAATTTTGTATTTAACTACCTCACCAACGCATGTAATGCAGGGCACACATACAACAACCCCAGAGACTGGGTTAAAATCATGGTTTCACGGGCTATCTGCGGGCTCAACAACCGATGTTTTGGATTGTGTTCCGGACCCAACGACTTCTGGGTATCCAATCAGCGAATGGCCCGAGCTAGCTCGCAAAGCCTAGAGGCGTTGTCCTGCCCAGCAGCCCGCGTCAAATCTGAGTGGACCTTCAGCACAGCTGGAGGAGTCATTACAGACAAAGCCGGCTTTCCACAGTAATGTGGATCGTTTGACTTTCATCAAAATGAATAGGCTTGGATCTCTGATGATGTTGTGGCCCAATTGCCGAGGTCACGATTTGTTGCTGGTTACTTAAAATTCCTCTTCAAACAGAAATGGTGGGTCTTGAAAAAAATTTTAAAAAATGATATTTTTACTGCAATTTTTATTCTCAGTTCCCAAAAGGTCATTTTGCTGGTTTTGCGGTGAGGGACAGTAAAGGACAACAATTGTACACGGTTTCATGAAAAAAAACGTATTCCATTTACTTCATCTTTAAAATTTTTCGCACTGTCAATGGTTTTGGGGTCATGGTGCATTACAGGATATGGATAGTTAATGTCCATTTCACTAAAATACTGCTTCAAAGACTACTTTCTTTTGGCACTTTTTAAATCTGGGGGTCATGCAGGTTTGGGGCTCATGCTGCGGTCCAGGACAGGTATAGTCAATGTCCAGTTCAACTAAAATGGTGGTTGAAAGACTCCTTTTTCCAGCACTTTTTAATCTGTGGGTCAGACAGGTTTAAGGGTCATGCTGCGTTCCAGGACAGGGATAGTAAATGTCCAGTTCAAATAAAATGATGGTTCAAATAATACTGCCTTCTGGCACTTTTTAATTTGTGGGTCATGCAGGTTTAAAGGTCATGCTGTGGTGCAAGACAGGGATAGTGAATGGTCTGTGACTTTTTTTCTGTGACTTTTATAACCTAATTGTCTTGCCTAAGATGTAGCACGTATCCAGTTTACTGTTGGGGATGTTAATTCCAGCTTCTCCAGCCCTGTTTGGGTGTAAGAATGAAGGTGTTGTTCCTCTCCCATAGACTTTAAAGGTCTTCGGCGATAATCTGTTATCGACTATCGGAAATTGTCTTGATAATTGCCGATATCGACTATCAAATCGATAACGATAGTTGACACAATCGCTCATCACTAGTGAACATAAAAAAAAATGTTTATGACTGAAAAAGCTAAGAAATATTTTTGCAAAATAAAAAGCAACAACAACTACAGAAAAACACCTATAATACAAATGAAGCAAAACATAGGACACAAGAAAAAGAGCCAGGGTGAGATGTCCGAAAATTGGCGGTGCTACGTCAGTTTTTAGGCGCATTATATAAGTGTAAACTGCGCCAGAAAGTCTGACTCTATCAAAAATCTGCCGTCAGGTATACCTTGCATAGTAAACATAATGCGCCTAAAAATGATGCGCTGTGCGCCTCCATAACGAAATGCACCTATTGAGGCGCATAGCACAAGTGTATATGTGTTAGGCACATTTTACATGTGTTAGGCGCATTACAAGAATGTGTTAGGCGCATTTCATATAATTGTAATGATAAGCTATGCGCCTCCATGCGCGATATGGGGCATGACATACACTTCTAATGATATGCTATGTGCTGTGATTTGCGCTAATTGTGGCACAAAAGATTTCATTGGTAGAGTATGTAATGCCCCTATCGGGCACATCGCGGACGGAGTCGTATAAATTATCATTTCAGAGGTGCAGTTCGCTATGGAGGCGCACAGCGCATCACTTTTAGGCGCATTACAATGTTTCTGTTCCGGCATATAATGTGCCTAGTTTTGGTGTACGACAGTTTATTTACGTCCAAAATATTGCGTCAAAAGCGGTTTTAGCGCAATATAGACCAAAAAACTGGCGTTGGCGTGTTGGGAAATGTCGCCTCCAGTGTTCAACCCTGAGATTCCTATCTCCAACTTTGGATTAGGGTATAGTTAGAGTTAGGGATAGGGTTAAAAAGAAATTCAGGTTAAGGACATCCTGAATCCATATTTTTTTACAGGTTTGGTTAAATCACTGTTAAACCAAACAGAGACCTATTAGGGCAACACTAATTACATAGAAGGGCAAACATAAGCAATATAAGGGTATGTTCACACGGCGTGTTTTACTCCGTGTTACATACGCTTTTCGATATTTTGGATCCGTCTTCGCCCCAAAAACAACCCAAACATGTATCAAAAAATAGCAATGGATTTTACATTGCTTTTTATTAAAAAACACTATCAGTGTTCACATGAGTAATCGCCGATCTTGTCTCATTGATCTTCGACCCGTTTTGGGATCCGTTCCAAAATTGACAGTCAATTCTTGGTCCAAAGACGCAGCAGGGCCCTATAATAAACTATGGGTGCGATCCGCTGCATCCAACAGGGGACCAAACAGCGTTTTGTGTTTGGGTACGTCTTGGATCTGTTGTACATGTGATTGCTGCAGCGTCTTTGGATCCGATTTTCAGATCCAACACGGATCCATACACGCCATGTGAACAACTTAAAGTTTCTGAACTGAACGTTGTGGAAATTCTTTATTTACTAAAAATTATTTGTGTGAGGGTAACCCCTCCTTTTTTTTCTAAAAAAACACTCACAGGGGTGCAAATCTTTTAGCAGGAGTTTTGTTGCAGACATTGCTTTCATATGATCTGAATTGGACTTGCAGAAATCTATGCCCATGCTGCCAAAACAACCACATTTAGACATATGAAAAAGAGTTTTAAAGTGCAGACATTTTTGCAACAAATGTGACATATTAATATATCCTTAGGCCAGTTTCACACAAGTTAATATGAACCATTATAATTATGACTGTAAGGCCAAGTTCACTCTTGGGTATAAGGCTGACAGTTAATGGGGGCTTATGCTGTTATGGGATCTTGGGGGGGCCAGTATTTTGCCGTAATACAAACCTAGAAATGTACCCATTGAAACTGGCTTTAGTATACTCTCTTGTATGCTGTCTAGTAGGCAATAGGACACAGAAGCAATGGGCTATATTGTCTAATGTACCACAGTGAATACATTATCTATACAGTATATAAATTGCTACACTACATAGCAAGCATATTGATAAAGTGTGATCATTTAAATCATAAGTTTTGTTGTTAATTGAGTTTGTTTAATGTTAAGCATTAGTAGGTTTAGGTTATAAGCTCCACCATAAATATCTGTATTTTCATCATAGTTTTCCTACTATTGAGCTGGGTTTTTTTGGGAATTTTGGGCTGGTTTTATTCAAATTTTTTTCAAAAATTTTTTGTCCCAGTTTTTTTTAGTTTTTTGGCTATTTTACCCCCCATTCCCTACTTAAAGTAACAGCAGCCGTGAGTTACATGCAGCATTGACATATGTCAAGCTGTGACCTCATCTGCCATTTTGTATCACATCTGAAGTGCCAGTCTATAGTGTACACTTCCCCTTTCCTGCCATGACAAATTTACATCATGTCACGTCAATGATGACGTGACATATCCAGACATATCTAGCACCTGCTGCAGGCCATAACTTCTTGAACCTGTGACAGGGGAATAATTGTGAGTCTTTTCCATTTTTACCCTGCCTGCAATGAATAAAAAAAAGAAGCAGAAAATATAGTTTTCAGATGTTTATTCTTATGCAGAGACTTTAAAAAAAAAAACAATCAAAAGGGGTTAATCCAATCCTTTTGTGAAGCAATGAATCACAGAGGAAGACAAAACAAACCTGTGATCTGGAACTTCCTGATCACCCACTTAGGGTGGATTAATGAGAAGTACACGACTGTGAAATTACGTGCCCTCTCATTTCCCCAAAAAATGGTCGTAGGGTCCTGCCTTTTGAAATAAATTTGGTAGAAACATCCCCTGACCCCAAAAATTAGAAAGACCTAAAGGGAAAAAACTGGAGGATTCGTTAAATGTCATGAATATAAAACACATAAGGAAATAATAACCCGAAATAATGACAAATAAGAAACGATATTAGCAGGAGGCGGGGTTTCACAAAAAGGCAGCTTTTTTTATCTTTTTTATTTGGGAGGCCCCTAAATTACTGAGGGCCCTTTGCTGAAAATTTGTCTATTTATCTCAAAAAATTTAAAAAATTTTATAAAAAAAAAAATTTTACAAAAAAACAAAAAAAAAAAAAAAAAAAAACAAAAAAAAAAAAAATTTGGTACCAAAATAATTAAAAAAAAAAAAAAAAAAAATAAAAAAAAAAAATAAAATTTAAAAAAAAAAAAATTAAAAAAAAAAAAAAATTTTTTTTTTTTTTTTTTTTTTTCAAGGAATTTTATCATGAGGCCATCTGTCGAATTTGAAAAAAAAAAGCAAAAAACACAGATGAGATGGAAAGAACAAGACAGACACGAGGCCCCCGGAAAAAATGATGCAAAAAACATGTGTTTTTGTAGCAAAAAAAGAAAAAAAAAAAAAATTTTTTAAAAACCCCAATAATTACCCCTTATTCCGGGGGAATTTTGGGGGTGTGAATTTATAAAACAGGGTATTGAAAAAAAACGTAAAATTTCCACTCTTCTAATGAAGCATATATTTTCACACATATTGTACACACATGTGAATATATTGCAGAGCAGGGCTCTCGAAACAGCATTAAGGGTAAGTTCACACAGCGTCTTTTTCGGCGTAGACACAGTCAGCGACGAAAAGGCATAGTTTTCTTCCGCGCTTGCCTGGACCGCGCTTGTAGATCTCTGCCTCCTATACTTTATTATTATCGGTGCGTGAAGCACCTGAAAGATAATACTTGAGTTAAAACCAGCGTCTTCTAAGATATGATGCTGATTTTACATAAGGTATAGTGTAAATTACTTTACAGTCAGATTGTGAACATACCCTTATGGCCCCTGGGCAGGGCTGTTTACTACCAAGCTTCTTACCACGGCCAAGCCAAGCACATGACATCACATCAGGCCATACTTCTTACCACGCCCAATCAAATGACATCACATCAGGCAAAGCTTCTTACCATGCCCCGCACATGACAACACCGGCCGTTTCTTCCCACTCCCAAGCACAACATCAACCAAGGCATGCTTTTTCACATAAAAATACTGAGCTGCAATACGCCTGAAGTACGCCCTGCAAATACAGTAATTCATAGCTAATTGAGTGTTATCACTACCTGGCCAGAGCGTACTTCTAAAGCAGAAGGCCTACAGCGGCGCGCACAGTATGTGACGCTATAAGCTTGCCATAAATCGTGTGAACACACCCTAATTGGCGACTTAGATAGCTGATAGCATCCTGAAGGTTCCTGGAAAATACTTCTGACCACTCAGGGCCACTATGCTCCTGAGGCCCTTAGGTAGCTGCCTAGCGCACTCATTGGATATGACAGCCTTGTAATATAGGCAGACCATGCAGCCACTATGGGCCTCCTCAATGAGTGGGGCTCAGACCTGTCTTTTTTCACTCGGGTATTAGGTGCTTAGAATTAGGATAAACCTTAATGTTCCCCGGTAGGTTAAAGGAATATTCTCCTGCTACAAGAGGCCACTGTCATTTGGGAAAAGAGTATATTTGATCTACAAAAATGTTTAGGCATGTGGTGTGTGTCACAATAACATGTCCATGATCCAAGATTTCTCTATGCAGAAAATTGCGCAGACAAGGACACTTCCACTGCAAACTTGGCTTGTTCCCATAGTATATCCTGGTGCCATCTTCTTCCCAGAAAATTGGCACACATGCTCCATGTCCACATGATATGAAAGTAAACAAGTATTTACCCCTCTCACACTTCTGAAGTTCTCATGTCCTCTGCCTGTGATGTCACATACATTGCCTATGTGGCTGTGGAGCCAATCACTGACTAAAGCAGTCTCTTTCCATATATATGGCACTTGAACGCTGAGGCCAGTGTCTGTATGATGATGTAAGTTATGTACATGATGTCGCTGCTGGGACACAGTTGGGGAACACCACAGCTCCGGTGGTGCTAGAACAGCAGGAGTAAAGAGCCTGGATACAAAGTGAGATACAGTTGGGCATAGAGGCATGCCGGTTCCATGTAGCATTCTGTGGCATATTTGTCCACAGATGTAACGGCTAGGATCCTACACCCTCATAGGTTGGGAAGCTAAAGGTCTCTTTGGTCCCGAAAATGCTGTTTTGGATAATTGAGGACGCAAAAATTTGTTGCAATTAGCGGGTATTTTTGGGGAAAACCCTTGTTGTGTGTGGGCAAGTATTATCCTGCTGAATAATGGAAGTCCTGAACATATTGCTGAGCTGTTCCAATTATCAATACTGTGGTGGCTGCTCGCTCCCAGATCATCACACTAGTAATTAGAGAAGTGTCTAGCTTCAGGATTGCAATGTTGCCAGAAGCCCCAAACCCAAACCCGCCATTGTTGGATCTGAAACACAACCTGGATTTGTCTTTTATTACAATGATACATTCAGTAGAGACCCGCTAATGGGTGATGATGGCTTGTTGTCAATATTAGGATATGTAGTGGGTGCTAAACACCTACAAGTGCTCAGAGCAGAGACAGGGGTGGTTAATGAAGGTGCCACCTGTGTCTGGATAGTGGACAAGAAAACTGTAGGAGCTGCTCTTGCTTGTCAGCAGTAGACCCCGGAGTCGATTGCTAAGCTCTTATCAAACGGCTTGAGGCCTTAACAACCGAGTAGATCAAACAACTTCTTTTTTGGTTTTGTCTGTCTGGACCCTCCCAAAACTGTTTGTTTTGGGGACTAGCCCTGCTCCCAAAAAACCCCCTAGAGAGTGTTTCTCAACTCCGCCCCAAGACCCCCCCAAAAGGTAGTTTTTAGGATCTTTTCCCGAATGCCTGACCCCAAATTTATCACTGTTCAATCTAAAAAAATCCCGAAAAACATGACCCGTTGGGGGGGTCTGAGGACCCGGGGTTGAGAAACACTGTTCTAGAGGATTGGTCAGAACAGCCTTGATGCTTCTCTCAGTCCATAAACGCGCCCTGTCTTAAGCATCACTTTTTTGTCAATGAGTGTAGTTGTGTTGTTCAAGCATGCTGATATGATCAATTACATAACCCCAAATTTTGACAAACCAATTGGTTAGGTTTCCAATTCATTATGATGTCAGCTGAAGTGTAGACCCGTTGTGCAGCCCTCTCCCTTTTGCAAAAATGACAATTCACTCAGCTTTTTTCCCCATGCCAACCATGGTTCTTTAGTGAGGAATCTCAGCTCTATAGGGATTGGTAGAAGAAAAAAGCTGTTGTCCGCTAAAGTCTGCCAATCACAGCTATCAACTACAAGATACTTTGTGTGAGGCCTGCTGCCCGACTGAAGACAGAGGGGTAAGAAGAAAGCTGGAAAATAAAAGGCCATTTATCATTTCACACAAACATGTGGCCCATCACTGATCTTGTTGTTACTAGGGAGCCCCGTGGAACCCTTCGAATTTTTTAAAATCTTCTATGCCACCCGTTAGTGATTTGGTCCCGATGCAACAATGGTGCCAGGCCATTTATCATATGTAATGCACCTCTAGTCTAGTCCTGGAAGCGTAAATCTGACATTCACACTGTAGAGGCAACATAAAAATCTGTAAAGCTATGGTGTCTCAAAACCAGGCCATAAGACAAAATGGGTTTTAGAATGGGCTGTAGTCCTCTGACAGAATACTACTAATAACTCTTAAATGATACATACACAGTCTCCCCAATGCCTTCATTTACACTGGAGCATATTCTTAAAAATGTATATTTTGGACACTCAAAGTACATTCCTGTTCTAACTAATCACTGCACCAAATGCTCCATAAACCTATGTCCTGCACACTTGTCATAGGTCACCCTTTACTCAACCTAGTTGCTCCAAAATTCCCTGATATCAGTGACTTAAAGACACACTTGGGCAATTAGCTTAATGGAGTGTAAAACACTTCCATACAACAGCCAATTAAACAAACAGCGAACCACTTTCCCGAGTCCCTGAGCATATGACTGGGGACTTTTTGTATTGAAGAGCTTCTATTAAGCATATAAATAAGAAAAGAAGGGTGTTTTTTAAACAAGACACCACGGGGAGTAGACTACTCACTTACCCGCAGCTCCATGTATATTTAATATGTGCCGTGAACCATGGAGCTTTTTTTTCATTATTGTTTGCTTTCCAATCAGCAAGTGCTAAACTGGGTATATTAAATAAAAGTCATTTCTTCCATAACCCATATTAGCCAGCCCATGTTTTGTGATAGTGCTATCATCTTCTTAACGTGAGGTGAAATTACAGGTCAGGTGCTTTGTAACGTATGTACAGTTCACCCTGAATACCTAATAACCTGTCATTCCTGGGATTTGAATGTCACCATACAGCTGACAGCAGTAATGCTACAAGGCATTGCTTTGATGAGAGCTTTGGGCAAATCATGAGGAATATTCCTAGTCCGCATCATGAGAAGGTTACCAAGGAGAGCTTTTCATTCTTCCCTGACCCCGTGATCTGACAAGTGACACCTACAAAATGAACAGCTCTCCAGTTTAAATTGTTTAACTGTAGCCTGATCAGTTTTATTATCTTGCTAATCCAGATATCAGCCATTTCATCAGAATGGAAGATATGCATATCATGAATTATTTTGACACTGAGACCTTTTAATTTTCGCCAGCAATATTTCATTGCACCAATCAGGGGATGCAGTCAGTGATGCTGCTCGCTTCCCGGGATGTCAGAGGACAGTGCACTTGTGACAGCACCAAATCATCTGGGAGCTGTAAAGAGCCACCGCTGCAATGATTATTATCTGCTGTACTCATGCATTTCATTACAGGACAGCACAGCCGAGCCTCTGGATCCAGACAGACTTTATTCCGCCATTTGTGTGTCATCCTTCCACCTGTGATTACAGCCGTACAACTGACAACTTTATGCTTTTGTGTTATTTGTCTATTACTCTACTATAATCCAGTATACCTAATGGGAACTAATATTATTTGGTATTCAGAGCATCTAATAATCTCATTTGTATAGTTTTATTCACACGAATTTATTATTGCTTAAGATGATGATGGTGGTGATTAGTACTACTTTTTGGCAGGTATCTTTATTGTGTAAAGTAAACATGCAAAAAATAACACAAACCGTCCAAGAAAGAAAACCTAAAATTAAGAGGATGGATCCAAGGGGATATGAGGGGCAAAACAGAGTCCAGCAACAGAAAAACAAAACAAAGATGCAAAGAAACTGAAAGAAAACAAAAGTCCAAGTGGCCAGATCACTCCTGATGCCCCGAGCCTGCGTGTTGTGATGAGGCGCTAGTGCGCATGACCGGAAGGGAACGTTTGGTTCCCATGGTCCGCTTTGAGGCTGGTACATGCGCAGTAGGAGAATGGGCACGCCGGAGCATCTGGGCGTGCCCGGGATTGGTTGTACCGTTCTCTCTTAAAGGGGATTTGCCAAGAGACCATTTAGGTAGGTCTCTCCTTAGTACAGGCAGAATGTCAACAAAACCGCTGAGTCATGAAGCTGCAGGGGAGAGGGGATGGGATGAGTGAGGAGGAGGAATCCAAGGGAGCGTCTCAAAACAAGTGAATAATAAGGTCCAAGGGGTTCAAACCAGACACGGCTCATACAGCACTGCAGGGCCTTCGCTAAATCTAATGTAAGTAAACAAAATCAGGAGTGAACGAGAGAGAGAGACGCACAAGCCAGAGAACGGCTGCATAAGTGCTGCTCCTGTGACATGTTCACTGAAATAAGCAAACTATAACTTGTGGGTTCTATATACAAAAGAGAACACCTATTTTTAGACAGCAGCTTGAAAGCTTCTTCATGTGTCGTCATCAGATAAAGAGGTATCTAATAAAAACTACAACTAGTTTATTCTGTATACAAAAGAAAACATATTGCTACCCGGTGCCTTAAAAACTTCTGCAGCTCAGTCTCATCAGATAAGAAGCTCTCTCTGCGCAAGCCCATCCAGCTCTTGTCCAGCTTTTGTCAGGCCGTATCTAATAGACTCTTTGAAGTAACCAAGGGCATGTAAGGAAGGCTGTAGCTCTCTCAGACTGCAATTTTTGTAATCACATATATATAGAAAAGTGATTAAAAACCCATTTTGGAGGATCACACTTCAACATTACATCGGGGCAAAACCCCTTTAAGCTATTTAAGGTAAGACTTATTATGGCTATATGACTTGATGATTTAGCATTTTTGTTTGGTCTCCTGTGACAGTAATTTATGATATTAAGAAGATTTGTGAGATATATGTATACTACCTATACAGGTTTGCATAAAGTATGATAGAGTATATTCTCTATGCATAAACATTGCGGCTTGAAGATACTGGTTTCAATAAGTCCCTATTTGACGTATAGAATATCTGAATTAGGGACAGAGTAGGTATTTAATAGGGCGAGCCTCCAAAGGTGAGGCCGTCCTTTTTGAACCTGTAATAGGTGAGTGTAGGGATTTTTGTGAAGGATAGATATTCTTTTGTATATTCTGGTATTGTGCAGCTATGGTATTGTTATGTAGTGTTATGGTTTTAAATTGAGTATTAACATTTTGTTGGCAAGAAATAAAAGGTATATTTTAGATATAGAGTTTTGGTGTTCAGGTTGCTGTGATTTTGTTGAATCACAAACTCTTGAGGGAATAATTCTTTTTGGTTTTCTGTGAATTTTTCCAAGTGGCCAGAGAACAAAACAAGAATAACCAGGCAGAGCAAATGCATGAAGAACATGTCCAGGAAAATCTCAGGCGCCTGAGCCAGAGGCAGGGCTCTATAGGTGGGTCAGATAACAGATGAGCTCCACCTGGGAGACGGCTCAGAGGCTGCTTAACTATTGCTGTGCTGGATGGCAAACTCAGAACGGCCCCCAGGGTTAAAAGCATGACATGTGCACAATCCTAGGTGGATCGTGACCAGTGTCGGACTGGGGGGTCTGGGGCCCACAGGGGAGTTGATCTTGGGGGCCCACCCTACTGTACATGAAAATATTACCGGCCTCTCTGACATAAACGCGCCCATTTTACCACATAATACAGTGTGCAAAACAGAACTGTATTGTGTGGTAAATTTGCAAGAGAGTCACACATTTGTCAGTCTGAAATATATAACTTTGCTAAGTGCTCCATCCATACCCCCCGACCCCCCGGCCCAAAATACAATACCCCCCTAAACGTTTCTCTGGTCACGCACCTCGCCCCCTTCTAAAAACAGACCAGCAAGAAAGAAAGTCAACTCCTATCACGGGGTCAGGTGTTTCCCTCACCTTTTTTACAATCGGGGAAATGTACGCTCCCACTACTAACGAAATTTTAAACCTCCCAACACCGCCATAAAGGCCCACATAGAGATCAACACCAGCTCAGGTATAACCTACAACACGCCATATAAACCACATAAGGTCCGACCCACTCGGGTATAACCACAACACCCCATAAAGCCCCACAAGAGGTCAGCCCCAGCTCGGGGTATAACCTACAACACCGCCTATAAACCCCATAGGGTCCCGACACCACTCAGGTATAACCTCCAACACTCCCATATAGCACCACGAGTGGTCAGCCCAGCCAGATAAAAACCTAAAACACCTCCATATAGAAACCACATAGGGGTCAGACACCATCGGGGTATAACCTACAACACCCCCTTATAAGGCCAATAGAGGTCAGACACCACGCGGGATAACTAAACACCACCTATAGGAAAACCCCAATAAAAAAAAAGCCAGGGAAACCTACACACCGCCATATAGGACCACATAAGGTCAGACACCGCTATTTTAACCTACAACACCTCCATATAAAAACCCATAAGGTCCGACCCAGCTCAATCCCATCACATTACAAAAAAAAAATAACCCCTTAAAATCAGGGACCCCCGGGAGAGTTGAGAGTCTTTTTCTCTTAGAGCTTTTATTCTTTTTTTTCTGCATAGCATCGCATATCTTAAATCCCTCAATTTCCAGCACCTTTTTTACCTATTCCCACCACTATAAAAAACTACCCGGGGTGGGAGAGCAGATACAAGCCATAATTTAGAGGCCTAGCATCCAAGGGGTTTGGAGGGGGGGAAGGCCCCGGTAATAGATAGGCCCTATTTGGGTGGGAGACCCCCCGGATAATTTGGGAAAGCCTCCCCCCGGGTAGGTTGGTGGGTACCAGCCACGGGGGGGAAAAGGAAACGCCCCAGTTAGATAACGGGCCCCCAGTTGGGAAAATAGATAGGCACAGTTAGGTTGGTGGCCCCCAGTTAGGTAGGCTGTGGGGTAGGTTTGGTGAGCCCAATTGTTAGGCTGTAGGGGGGTTTTCCTCAGTTGGGAAAGCTGTAGGTATGGGGGCCCCTTTATATGGCGCAAGCAGTTAGGGACCCCCTTTAGGTATACACAGGCATTAGGGGTCTCCTTTAGGTATATACGGGCATTAGGGACCCCCTTTGGGAGATACAGGCATTTTGGGCTCCCCTTTAGGTATATACGGGGCATTAGGGGTCTCCTTTAGGTCTTACAGGCATTTGGGGGCTCCTTTAGGTACTAACAGTTAGGGTCTCCTTAGGTAGTAACAGACAGTTAGGGCCCCCTTTGGTAGTATACCGGGAGTTAGGGGGCCTCCTTTAGGGAGTGTGCAGGGAAATCGGGGGCCCCCCCTTTAGCTCAGTGTAGGTAGTCAGGCCCTTGGGGATTTAGGGGACCATGGGCCCCTTTAGATAGCCCGGGCCCCCTGTAGGTAGCAGGGGGCCCCCCGTAGGTAGTCGGGCCCCCTTGTAAGAGGCCCCTTTAGGGAGCCAGGGCCCCCTTAGGTAGCCAGGGGGCCCCCCTTTGGGCCAGAACCCCCCCCTTTTAGTCAGGGCCCCCGTAGGATCAGGGCCCCCCTTTGATTGCCAGGCCCCCCTTGTAGCAGGGCCCCCCTTTTAAATCAGGGCCCCCCCTTTTAGCCAGGGCCCCCCAGTAGGGAGCCAGGGCCCCCCATGTAGGTAGGGGCAGGCCCCCCTTTAGGGTTATCAGGGCCCCCCGTGTCAGGGCCCCCCTAGGTGCCAGGCCCCCCCTTAGGTAGCCAGAACCCACTTTGTAGCCCGGGCCCCCATTAGTAGTAGGGCCCCCCCGTAGGTAGCCAGGGGCCCCCTTTGTTGTCAGGGCCCCCTTTGAGTCCGGGCCCCCCCTGTAGGAGCCAGGGCCCCCATGTAGTCGGGCCCCCCCATAGGTACCAGGGCCCCCCTAGTAGCCAGGGCCCCCCCTGTGTCATGGCCCCCCTATGGTACCAGGCCCCCCCGTAGCCACGGGCCCCCCCTAGGAGCCAGGGCCCCCCTTTTGTCAGGGCCCCCTTTTATCAGGGCCCCCCCTTTCAAACCCGGGCCCCCCTTGTTCAGGGGCCCCCCTTTTAGTCGGGCCCCCCCCCTTAAACCAGGGCCCCCCCCTTTATCAGGGGCCCCCCATATTCAGGGGCCCCCCTTTTAGCCAGCCCCCTTTTTAGCCCGGGCCCCCCAGTATCGGGCCCCCTTTTAGCCGGGCCCCCCTGTAAACAGGGCCCCCCCTAGTAGCCGGGCCCCCTTGTAGTCAGGGGCCCCCCCCTTTTAGTCCGGCCCCATAGTCGGGGCCCGCCTATAGGTGTTTAAAAAAAAAAAAAAAAAAAAAACAGCCACTTTGGGTCTGGTTCTGGCCCCTCCCGCGCTCCGAGCTGCCGCTGTCTCCTACTGCCGCCCTGCATTGGGGGCGCGGTAGTGTGCCCCGGGGCTTAAGGGCCTAGTGCCTTTGGCCCGCCCGGAGATCAGCGGACGCAGCACAGTGGCCTGTGCTCCGCTGACACCGCCCGCCCCGGGGGTCGGGGGACATTTTCCCCCCTCCCGGGCCTCTTGGGCGCTCGGGGGACGCTTTCCTGGGGTTTTAGGGGCCGATGCGCACCCGGGCCCCCCGGGGAGCGGCGGCACTGCCTCCGGGGCCCACAGGAGCTCGGAGGGGCCCACCGGGGGATTCACCGACGGATCCCCCGACGGCCCAGGCCGAGCCTGATCGTGACACTTTTACTACTGCAATAAAAACCCTACAATCCAGCATCATAAAACCCTTTTTGTTCCCGTTCATAAGGGACCCGAGTTATTGTACCAAAAAACGAAAAGTTACAAACCATTTGTAACGTTAGTAAACCTTACAGTGATTGGCCTGTCTCACACATTGATAGCACATCGATTTGTGATAGTTGTGGGTCTCACCAATGGAATCCCATCTTGAGAACAGGCGATGAAATTTCATTAGAAAAGTCAGTTATTTTCCATTTTAGCCAATGGGAGTTCAGAGTTACAGACCACTTGGCTGTACTTGGAACTCCTATCAAAAGAAATGGAAGATTTTCAACCACCTCTACACTCTCAACACCGAATTTCATTGGCCTGCTCTCAAAATAGATGTGTGATATGGGACAAACCCTTTAACCTAAAGAGAATGAAATCACCATAATATGGTATATAGTTCTGTACAGGTATTCCCACACATCTCCTCGAAATGAAAATACCTCTATAATTCAGCGTTCAATGGAACAGTTGAATTTGAAATGGGAGGCATACAATATATGATATGACTCTGAAGAATTTTTTGGGTGCTCTATTTTGAGCTCAATGTAACTCAGAAGTATTATAACTTGGTAGTGTCATGGAGGATTTAGGATGTGTGCATTTTTGTCCCATGGCCAAAATATTATTCTATCATTTTTTACAAAATTCAAAACAATTAAAGTAGCCTATCTGAATACAACCTAAGGGTCGTTGCAAATTATCATTGACATCATGGTGGCTCAGTGGTTGGCAATGAACCCCTGCAGCATTGGGGTCCTGGGATCAAATCCCACAGAGGCCAACATCTGCAAAGTCTGTATTTTCTCTTCATGTTTGTATGGGTTTCTTTCATGTACTTTGGTTTCCCCAATGTCTTGAAAACATAGTTATAGGTTATTCTGAAATTTAGATTGTGAGCCCCAATGGGTACAGGGACCAATGTGAATATTGGCAATCTCTATATTCCAGCAAATATAATGGCGTCATATAAATGAATAAAATCCCTATGGGGCTATATCATAGGATCTGCATTGTTGTGGCCACACCAGACACCATGAGGTTCTACTATTCGCTAAAGAAAAAAGTTTATCAATACACCATGAAAACTAGCAAAGTAATTCAATTTGTCTTAATAATATAAGTGAGTGGTCGGGCAGCTAGGTTGAAGCGTTTATTTATAGAGAAGTCCATCCATTGAAGACAGTATGGCAAATACTCAAATACCATTGACTGGTAGAGTAAACCTACCACAAGTCCAAAGCACGTGGATATATGAACAGCTGAAACCTAGTATAGTAATTTACCTTCTAATGTTATTTTGATGTGTTGTGTTTTCTCGGCTGTTCTCCTTATCTACTAGCACCCAGAAATAACACTTAAAGGGGTTTTGCCACAATCTCAGTTCATACCTCCTGTATCCTGCTCTTCAGCTCTGTGTGCTCAGAAGGGGGCATGTGTGATTTGTTTGAATTGCATATCATCTGTCCCAGCAGGATGACATCACCAGGCCTTTCCTCTCTGTAGTCAAAGAAAGGTCATTATGAGTAGCTGAGAGGTAAAGTTTTTGCCTCCAGGCACAAGGGTCCTAGGTTCAAATCCCTGCAGGAACCAAACCTGTTTTTTTTTCTCTTTTTCAATGCACAAACCTGATTGAGGTTTCTTTTTTATTTATTTGCACTGTTTGACTAATTACTAAGGATTACAGAGGACTGGAGTAGAGTGACAGCACCTGGGGTTTGAACACTCAGTAGCTGCTGGAGAGGAAAGGTGATGTCTGAGCATGTCTGACCAGGAGTGAGGAGCTCTCAGCCCTGGTCGTATCCCCTGGAGACGAGCTGTAAACAAAGGAGCAGCTAAAACAAAAATGGTGCAGAATTTGTAATAATAATGAATGGTGAAAATGTTTGTTATTTCATTTGCAAGCTTCCACGTCAATTTTACTTCGTGACAAAACCCTTTTAAATACCTAAAATTTCCCAACAGGGTTGTATTGGCACACTAGAGTACTAGAGGATCCTGCGGTAGGCCCAAGTTCTCACACTCATTTAACCCTATTGTATGGCAGAAGACAATGTAACATGGAGCTAACTGTAGATTACAAAGCATCCTATTAGGCCATGTATGTGCAATGATTACTATAGAATAAATTTACAAAGTGTACAGATGTAACAAGGCTCAACTTGACAGATAATGTACCATTATATCAAGGCATAGACAGATAGAGTATCTTAACTTTTCATTGCTTTTCAATGGCTTTTGTTGGGACCGACAATAAGATAACATAAAAAGCTGTGATATCACAATCAAATTAAACTCTGCTATATCCATATTTAAAAGTTGACTCACCAGTTATAACAGAAGATGGGCCCTAAGAATATGTTCCTTGTGAAAGCATATATATACAGTATTTCCTATCTAAGTTCTGCCTCTGATCACCCTGACCACATCCCCAACATTGCGCTTGGCTATAACCTAAAGACAATACTGTATGCTTAGTCCTAGTAATACAATTGATGCCTCTGCCAAATGTGCTCACATAGACCTGATATCATGCTAAGGGCATACAATATCTAATCACTGATATCCTAGAAAATATTCCCTAAAAGATAGCCTATGCAGTAGCCTAGGCCACATAATACCAGCCATAGAGATAAAACATTTACAATTATATAGTACTTCCCTACATTGTTTGAGGGCCCTCTGTTGTGCAAGCTTGAGCTAGATAGTACCGGTGGCTTATCTGCCCCGGAAACTGGTTGCCATAAGGACTTCAAACAAGCCACTCTTTCTCATCCAGGCTATGCAGATATATAGCTACAGCAGCAAATTGAATATTTGCCCCAGGCGAAGGACAGTCTAGATACATCTCTGTCCACCCGATATAGGGTCCGATACCCTCAGTACCAGAATGGGGGTTATGTGATGGTTCCATTTTGATGGCAGCTGTGGGATCCACTCTAATTTATGTGCCTCCATGTCTGCTTTTCTACCACAAAAAGGGTACGTTTAAAAGCCAACAACTTCCACTTTATCTAATTTTACATCTTTCGAATATGATAACCTTAATAACAGTTTTTGTTTTAACAAGAGCAGGGCTAAATAAGGCAGAGCTGGTGCTGAGATGCTATCAATAAATTAGCCGTACAAAGCAAAGGGAAAAAAATCATTTCAAGTAGTGCTCAGCATCTGATCCTCCATGAAAGATTAATGTAGTTTAGAGGTTTATTGAAGATTATCATTCTGCCCTGTCACATTTAGCACAAATGATGATTCAGTCACAGTTCAGTAATATCCAAGCATATTATTGCTGGAAAGATTGGAGAGCCGAGAGAATCATTGAAGGGCACAACGCACACATTTAGTTGTAAGGTAAAGAACTATTCAATATATGATTTCAACAAATGAAATGAATGTTCATTTTATTTCACACTGTTAAACTGGAGCAAGGTCTCTATTTGAAACAAAGACAGAGTTCAGCCCTTTCATTTCTATCTAAATCTGAGGATATTACAAAGGAGCTCGCTACATATTAGTAAAATATAACCATCTGCACAATCAAATATTACAATTATATTTTACACATATATTTTGTGTCTCAAATTAGTCATTTGTTAAATTATGCTCACCCATCCCCTGAGTGAGACCTGTAGATTTTAGGCTTTATTCACACCTGCATATTTTGTCTCTATATCCTGTCCATATTCTACATAAAAAAAAATTATTGTAATTCTATTAAGCCCTATTTCTCCAACACTCATCATTGGACTTGACCTTGAAAGAGGGTTTTCTATCAAACATAGTTCACTTTGAATATGTCATACATGTCTATTTAGAGGGGGTCAGACTGCAGGAAATCTGACAAATCCTGAGAGGGTGAGCAGGCACTATTTTGTTCTACACTGTATACTTGACTTTATATATGTGGCAACCGTTCTGATGGCAACAAGAACTAGGCTTCCTCATTGTCCATGGTGAGAAAAGTAGCTTAAAGTCCTCATGAATATGTCATACATGTCTATTTAGAGAGGGCCAGACAGCAGGAACCCCAACAAATCCTGAGAGGGTGGGCAGGCACTATTTCGTTCTATACCTATACTTTACTATATCTAGGAACCTTTCTGATGGCAACAAGAACTAGGCTTCCTCAATGTCCATGGTGAGAAAAGTCCCTTAAAGTATTCATGAATATGTCACGCATGTCTATTTAGAGAGGGCCAGACAGCAGGAACCCCAACAAATCCTGATAGGATGAGCAGACAATAGCATGTCTTATATATGTGACTTTATATATCTGGGCAACTTTCTGCTTCCAATAAGAACCATACATCCTCATTTTCCATGGTGAGAAAAGTCCCTTAAATCAGGGGCGTCGCTAGGCAGAATCATTCGGGGCACGAGCCCCGAATGAATCCGCCTGTGCCCCGAGTCTCTGTGGCTCCAGGCCGCTGCCTTGGGCCTGGAGCGCTCCTGTGTGCGGGCGGCCCCCGCCGATGTCTCTGACTGCGCTACCGTTTCACAGCAGCCGCGCAGTCAGAGTCGGGGAGGAGGCAGGACGGATCATTCCCGTCCTGTCTCCTCCCCTGTATGTACGGTGCTCACCGAGCGGCGTACATACACCTGAGCGTCGCAGGGGGCGTGACGCGCCGCTTTCATCACTCCCCTGCGACGCTGGGATCCTCTAAACCGGCAGCTCTGCCGGCCAAGGAGGTCCCAGGCCCCGCGAGACGGCGTAAGTAGCGTGATGACATCACGCTGCTTACACCATTCTCAAGCTGCAAGACCTGGACGCATGGACCATGCTGAGGTAAGTAGGTTTTTTATTGTATTTTTATTAGGTAAGGGGGCAAGACACTGGGTACAGGGGGCATATGTGGCTAAGGGAGCAAGACACTGGCTACAAGGGGGCATATATGGCTAAGGGGGCAAGACACTGGCGACAAGGGGGCATATATGGCTAAGGGGCAATACACTGGCAACTAGGGGCATATATGGCTAAGGGGCAAGACTAGCTACAGGGGGCATATATGGCTAAGGGGCATGACACTGGCTACAGGGGGCATATATGGCTAAGGGGGCAAGACACTGGCTACAAGGGGACATATATGGCTAAGGGGGCATGACACTGGCTACAGGGGGCATATATGGCTAAGGGGGCATGACACTGGCTACAGGGGGCATATATGGCTAAGGGGGCAAGACACTGGCTACAAGGGGGCATATATGGCTAAGGGGGCAAGACACTGGCTACAAGGGGACATATGGCTAAGGGGCATGACACTGGCTACAGGGGGCATATATGGCTAAGGGGGAATGACACTGGCTACAGGGGGCATATATGGCTAAGGGGGCAAGACACTGGCTACAAGGGGGCATATATGGCTAAGGGGGAAAGACACTGGCTACAAGGGGGCATATATGGCTAAGGGGGCATGTCACTGGCTACAGGGGGGCATATGCGGCTAATGGGGCATATCACTGGCTACAGGGGTCATATCACTGGCTACAGGGGGCATATTATGTGGCTATGGGGGCAGTAACCTGGCTACAGGGGGCTAATAACCTGACTACAAGGAGCATATTACTGGCTACAGGGGGCATATTACTGCCTAAAGGGGGCAGTAACCTAGCTACAGAGGGCAGTAACCTTGCTAGTGGGGCTAATAACCTGACTACAAGGAGCATATTACTGGCTACAGGGGGCACATTACTGCCTAAAGGGGGCAGTAACCTAGATACAGAGTGCAGTAACCTGGATAGAGGGGCTAATAACCTGGCTAGAGGGGGTTACAACCCGGCTACAGTGGGCTACTACCAGGCTATAGGGGGCAAATATTTACCTACAAGGGGGTAATTATTACCATTTGGGGCACTATAGATGAGGATTTTGTATAGAGATAGGAAATTGTAGAGAAATGCTGATGAAATGAGGAGTCTAAGATGTTTGTATTGTACATTTTTCAGTGAAGCGTTGTGGACGGTAGAAGACGTCATGGCGTCTGGGACAGATGGAGAAGATGAAGAGAAAGAGAACAACTCTAGTGTTGAGCGATTATTATTGACAAAGTTGAAATCGGCAAGGTTTTTATGTTGATCGGATTTTTTAGATCACGCTATAATTTAGGTTAAAATCTGTGCATCATCTATTAAGATCGCGCCATTTTCGCCGCTTCCTGTCATTTTGGCAGCCAGCAAATCAGCTTACAGAATAGAGCAGGGTGAGATGTGTGTGCGACGTCATGACTGGGATGTGTATGGTTGCGTTTGGCTGGAAAAATCACATGACCTTGTTTTACATAGAACAGCGTTTCCTGTTCAGCCTCAGTGTCTCTCAGCGTCTCAGAGCAGAAGGACGTGCGCTCTGCTTGTGTCCAAACCGCTCAGCGAAATAATTATATTTTCTTCACAGAGAAACATCTACTATTAGCTGTGATCCTACAATTTAGTTAGATTAGATAATTGGAAGATTTTATTAAAGTTTAGGTAGAGAATATTAAAGAGCATCTACCGCTGTAACGTCATGGGTGGGAGCGAGGTGGGGCCAGCGCGGGCGAACACATGACAAGCTCATAAAGATACTGGATAAAGTTCACCAAAACTTAGTTTAGACATTGCACTGCCATATGCATTATTATTAACAGTTTTCCTATTGAAATCATTTCCTGGATATAGGGCAGCCTGAACTTATCGATAACATAATATCTAGTAACTGCAAGGTCTCAATTGTTAGGTGTCAAAAAACTCCACTTTTATTATCGTATACATTTCAGATAGGTGTTCATTGTCATATTGCCCATTCACCTTTGTTGCTATATCCACCTTAGCACTTAAATTTTGAATCCAGCAATTTTTAGTCACCACAGGTGAATTGACAGTGCCAAATATCTGTATTATACGAATAGACCAGCTCATATACAGAATACTGGATAAAGTTCACCAAGACTTAGTGTAGCATGCACTGCAATAGCTTTATTATTAACAGTTTTCTAATGAACATATTTCCTGATATTGGGCAGCCTGAACTTAATAGGAGTACACTTCTTTTTCTAGTAACTGCAGTCTCTTTGTTAGGTGCAAAACCCACTTTTATTATCAGTATACATTTCAGATAGTTTTTCATTTTCAATTTTATGCCAATTCCACCTTTGTTGTATATCCACCTTGCACTTAAATTTGAATCCAGCAATATTTATAGTCACCACAGGTAGAATTGAACACAGTGCCAAAAATATCTGTATTATACAAATAGAACAAGCTCATAAAGAATACTGGATTAAAGTTCACCCAAGACATAGTGTAGACATTCACTTCAATAGCTTTATTATTAACATTTTTTCTATATGAAATATTTCCTGGATATTGGGCAGCCTAACCTATAGGATACACATCTTTTCCTAGTAAACTGCAGGTCTCTTTGTTAGTATGCAAAACTCCACTTTTACTTATCAGTATACATTTCAGAAAGGTTTTCAGTTTTCGCCCATTCCACCTTTGTTGATATATCCACCTTGCACTTAAATTTGAATCCAGCATTTTATAGTCACCACAGTGTGAATTGTAAAGGTGCCAAAATATCTTGTATTATACGAAGAGACAAGCTCAAACAAGTAATACTGGATAAAGTTCACCAAACTTAGTGTAGACATTTGCACGCAATAGCATTTATTAATTAACTGTTTTCTATTGGCAATAAATCCTGGATACTTGGCACCTGAACTTATAGGATACACAACTTTTTCTATAACTGGCAGGTCTCTTTTGTTACCGTTGCAAAACAGCTCCACTTATATATTATCAGTATACATTTCAGACTAGGTGTTTCCAATTTTCAATTTTATCCCATACCACCTTTGTTTGATATATCCCCCTTGCAACTTAAATTTGAATCCAGCAATGTTATAGACACCACAGGTAAATAGAAAGGTGCCAAAAAATATCTTGTATTATACAAATATACAAGCTCTATAAAGAATACTGGATTAAAGTTCACCAATACTTAGTGTAGACATTGCACTGTCCAAAGCTTTATTATTAACAGTTTCTAATAAATATTTCCTGGATATTGGGCAGCCTGATACTATAGGATAACCATCTTTTCAAGTAACCTGCAGGTCAGCTGATGTGTTAGGAGCAAACTCCACTTTTTTATCGTATACATTTCAAATAGGTGTGTCATTTTCGCCCATTCCACCTGTTGTTGATATAAGTCTCACCTTTGCACTTAAATTTGAATCCAGCAATTTTATAGTCAACCCAGGTTAAGTGACAGTGTGCCAAAAATATCTTGTATATTATACTAATTACATAACAGATACGTGTTTTTTTTTACTTGTCGCGATACACTTTTTTCATTGAGGCAGCTTGCACTTAAATCTGAAATACAGCAATTTTATTGTCACCACATGTGAATTGAAGAGGTTCCAAAAAATATCTTGCTAATATATACGAATACAAAACAGATACGTTGTTTTTTTGTGATTTTGGCGCACTACAGCTTGTGTTCTTGAGCAGCTAGCACTTAAATCTAATACAGCAATTTGCCAGTAGTCACCCTCAGTGTGAATCTGATAAGGTGCCAAAAATACCTAGTATTAACCGAAATACCTTTCAGATACGTGTTTTTATCACTTTTGGCGCAGGCCAGCTTTGTTGATAGATCTACTTTGCAGTTATATTTGAATCCATCAATTTTTGTTATGATTTGAGGGAAATGAGAATACTGTGATTTGCCGGCTTTTAATAAGAGACTTTCCTAAACTCTTCAAACCTTCTCAAATTTTTAAATTCTGACATGGAGCGAAATTCAATGGTGGTAAGCGAGCAAAGAGGTGGGGTAGACATGCTGTAAGGTACGAAGAAGGTGCTCCTTCAGTGCTGGTCGACAACAGCATCCAGCGGATCGTCAGTTGCAGGACCGTCAGGCCTGTCATCGCTGGTCAGGGCCCTGTGAATCTCAGTAACGAACAGTTCGCCAATCTGTCCTTCAGTGGTTAATGCAACCTGCATCCATCGACAGTCTTACTCCTCGTCCTCACATTCACGGCCACAAATTCATCAACACATCACCAGCATCCGTACCAACAAGAAGCATCCCAAATGTCCACAACTACTAACCCACCACTGTTGATAATCCATTTTTGAAGACCTCTTTGGATGACAACAATGCGGTTGGGGTCTAGAGCATGTTTAAAAATATCAAGAGGCCAAAGAGTAATGATTTTTCTCTGCTCTTACGCCCATAACTGATGCCATCAGAGGAAGGAGAAGGAGCCGACAATCGGCACAAAAATCCCGCGCGGTCGTCCACGCCTTGCAGTCCCATCTTGCTTGTAGCCCAGAGCTTCTGGAATGCAGATTGTCGGACGACGAATTACTACCTGTGACTGAAGATGATGATGATTGAAATTTGCGGATTCCAAATGTGGTCTTTTCAGCTGAATTTTGCTTGCGATCGCTCATCACTGGACGAGGAGGAAGACGATGGGGTAGTGTCAGTACAGGTTCCGCCTCAAAAAGGGAGAGGGCGGTCGCAGAAGTCCGCTGATATGATTCCGCCAGCCACGGTCAGCGCAAACCCCGCTCCTCGCTTATCGCCGTCAAAAAGGTCCAGGACCCTCAAGCCTGGCCTTCTTTGACCAAGCCTCTGATTCACCCAGCGATGTCATATGCCGCCTTGCCGTAAACGCATAAGTAGAGGCAAGAACCTTAAGTGGTTAACCACCACCAACATGTCTAGTCACATGCAGCGAATGCATGAGTTGAAATGGAGGGACACTTGGCCAAAAAAGGCCAGACCGACGCCGGGCCTCCAACCACTGTCACACCCTCTGTCTCCGCCTCCTCCTCCTCCGCCACCACCAAGCGTTCCTCAGCTGCCCATGTCTCTCAGAGTCATGATCAGGGATCAGCCTCCGCTTCAGCCTCCAACGTCGCCCGAGTACCACCAGCACCACCAGAGACCCATCCTACCCCTTCTCCTTCCGCCAGTTTGACGACCTGCACGCCGTAAAGTGGCCAGTCTAGCAGCCAGCCTTCTGTCTTCCCGGTTTGGGAGCAGAAGAAACACTTGAACCCAAACCATCCTAAAGCCAAAAGCCTGAATTTCGTCATTGCCAGGCTTTTGGCCTTGGAAATGTTTTCTTTCCGTCTGGTGGACACAGATGGGTTTCCGCCACGTCATGGCCCTTGCCTGCCCCCAATACCAGATGCCGAGCAGGCATTTCTTTGCCAGAAAAGCCGTCCCTGCCCTGGCCAGCCACATGTCATCTAAAATTTCAAGCGCGTTGTCTGCATCTGTGGCCGGAAAAGTCCATCTGACCACCGACACATGGACTAGTAAGCACGGCCAAGGCCGCTATATCTCTGTGACAGCTCACTGGGTGAGCTGGGTGGATGTCTCTAGGGGTGACGGTGGCTCTCAGGCTCGGCGCACGCTCTTCAAAACCGCAGGGATGGTGCAGGGTTCTTTCCCCCAAGGTCCTCTGGTGGCATCACGTGCCCAGAGAAACCAGGCCGTGTTGAAATTAATCTGTCTTGGAGACCGTCCACACACAGGTCAGGAGCTGTGGACGGCTCTCCGCAACGAACCGAGCGCTGGCTGGGTGCAAGAACCTTGTGCCAGGCAAGGTGGTGTGTGATAACGGGCGAAATCTGCTGGCCGCCCTTAAGATCGGTAGGCTGGAGCAACATCCCTTGCCTGGCACATGTCATGAACCCTTGTCGTCCATAAATTTCTAAAGAGCTACCCGGGTCTGGACTGCCTGCTGAGGAAGGCTCGAAGTCTAAGTTCGCACTTCCGCCGTTCGCACCCTGCTTCGTCCCGCCTGGCTGCGTTGCAGCGTCAGCTCGGCCTCCCCGTCAACCGTCTCATTGTTGACGTGGCAACACGCTGGAATTCCACCCTCCACATGCTCCAGCGATTGTGGCAGCAGCGCAATGCCATTTACGCAGTACGAAGTGACACATGGCCTGACAAGCAGCGGTGCGGACCTCGGGGTGTTGAGCCACCGAGAGTGGAGGCAGGTGAAAGAGCTCTGCACCATCCTTGCCAGTTTTGAAGAAGCCACCAAAATGGTCAGTGCGGACAATGCCCTTGTCAGCATGAGCATTGTGGTGACTTAGTTCTGGAACGATCGTTGGACACTCTGAAACAACAGGTCCCGCCAGCGACGGAGGAGGAGACGGACACAGATGCGGACACTGAGCCTTTCTCTCCGTCAAATCCACAAGGCCCGACAGTTTCACAATTTCATCGGTCTTCATTAGGCAGTGGTTCGGGGTCCAGAGCTAGTGCAAGGTGGCGCATCAGCTCTCAGGGTGCATCATCTCAGGCAAGTCAGGGCTGTGTTGAAGCTGTGCCGGAGGCACAGGAAGGGAGGAGGAGGAGGTATTCCTAGACAACCGATGTTACCGACGTCCCTGCCTTGGAAAAGGTTGGCGCGAATTTGAGGCGGAGGAGGAAGATGAGGAAGATCAGTTTGCTAGGGCCCCCCGACCCAGAGGCTTGTGAATCAAGGCTCCATCTCTCACATGAGTGCTTGGATGCTCCATTTCCTCCAACATGATCCTCGCATTAAGGCTATCAAAATGAACAACAGTTACTGGGGGGCCACCCTCCTGGAGCCCCGGAAACAAAACAAAATCACACTTTCCTTCCACCCACCCAAATATAGAGTAAAAATCAGGAAAAGGAGAACTTGATGTTTGATCAACTGGAGTCATCTGTTTCGTCTGATTCACTTTTCCCCAAATGTCACGTGGAACAACATCAGCGACGTGACGCAGTAGAGTGCCAAGTAGGCTAGCGAGCAGCAGTCTAGTGGCAGAAGCCTAATGGGTGACCTCTGGCAATCTTTGTTTACCCCCTCACCAACGCATGCAATGCAGGGCACACATCCAACACACAGAGACCAGCTTAAGATCATGGTGCACGACTATCTGCGTTCAACACCCATGTTTTTGTATTGTTCCGGACCCAATAGACTTCTGGGGATCCAAATGGACGAATGCCCGAGCTGGGTCTCCCCGCCATAGAGGTGTTGTCCTGCCCAGCAGCCAGCGTCATATCGAGCGGACCTTCAGCACAGCTGGGGGAGTCATTAAGACAAACGCATCCGGCTTTCCACAGATAAAGTGGATCGTTTGACTTTCATCAAGATGAATCAGGCATGGATCTCTGATTGATTTGTGGCCCCAATTGCCCAGGTCACCGATTATGTTGCCCGGGCTACTTCACATTCCTCTTCAAACAGAAATGGTCCTCTTGAAAAATTTTTTAAAAAAGATAATTTCTTACTGCAATTTTTATTCTCTTTTCCCAACAGTTCATTTTGCTGGTTTTGCTGTGAGAGACTGTAAAAGACAGCAAAGGGTTTCATGACAACACCGTATTCCATTTACTCACTTTATCTTAGAAGTTTTCGCATTGTCAATGGTTTTGAGGTCATGTTGCTGTGAGATACAGCTATTAAATTTTGGTCCTTGGAACAGAAATGTGGCTTCTAAGTGGCATTTCTCCCTCACAATTTTTTAAAATTGGCTGAGATGTCATATTTAAAATTTTTGGTCATGTTGCAGTGAGGAAACAGCTATAATTATGTCCCTTTGGAACAGAAATGTGTGCTTCTAAGTGCATTTTCCCTCACAATTTTTACAGTGGCTGAGATGTCCATTTTTATAATTTTTTGGGGTCATGCTGCTTAAAATGCAGCAACACTACGGGTCCTTATTTTTAAAATGTTGTTCAAACAACACTTGTTCTTCAACACAATTGTCAAACAGTGGCTCAAGGTCATGCTTTGAATATTGGGGCATTTTGCTTTGACATGCCGCTATACTACAGGTCCTACTTATAAAAAATGTTGTTTCCCTAACAGACATTTGTTCTTCACAATTGTCAAAAGTGGCTCAAGGTTATGCTTGAAGTCTTGGGGGCATTTGCTGTGAACATGCACTATACTACAGGTCCTATTGTAAAAAAAATGTGTTTTCTAACAGACCATTTGTTCTTCACTATTTTCAAGAGTGGCTCAAGGGTGATGGTGCTGTCAGAAACAGGTCAGGAGGACACTGTAATGGACACATAATGGCAAAAATACTTGTTTTTATGCCAGATCTTTCACATAGCTAGCAATCCCTGTACATTGAGACAACCCCATTTAATACAATTAAAAAAAGAGAAATAGAGACATGGTGGGATTCCATCTATTTAATAAGAGTTTTTCTAGAATTAAACTACTAAAAAAGATTACATGTACATAATAGCTGTAAAAAAATTCCTCTGATTGGTACAAGGGGAGGTACAGGAAGACTTGACCAGATGTAGGTATTCAAAGGACATGAGTATGGTGCCGGACAGAGAACAAAGAACAGAGACAAAATTTTCCGTCCAGCACGTTGAGTAAAATGAGAAAAAGAATGCCAAGAAAAGGGCCACCTGGTGGAACATGAGCGTTAACCACCAGTATTTCCAAGTAAAGCTTCAATTGGTCCGCACTCATACGGAGTGGTAAGCGCTACCCAGTCTTGACTGTGTAAAGAGGAAGGCGGCGGTCTAACACCACCTCGTACTCATGCTTTCAGCACGACTGATTTCGATGCTAGCACCCTGGTCGTCATAAGGCATTTTATACCGTTACCTAGATGACGACGCCAGCCTGGGCGCCCACCGCAACCCACTGTAACTCCGTCCCTGGCAGTTGAACCTGCGGTTAATAGATGACAACGCTAGCCTGGGCATCTCACCACCACCCACTGAAAGTCTGGCACTGGCATCCTGGAGGACCTCCGTGTTAACAGATGGCTGACGGGCAGCACTGGCTCTCACCGTAGGGCAATCAGGAAGCTTCAAATTTCTCAAAAAATATCAATTTTGAAAAGGTGATCTTTTGTGAGTTAAGTAGTGTCAAAAAGGGGCCCCAGACCAGGCAAAAATTAACACGAATTTGAGGCTAAAATTTTTCTGGGCTGGAGTCACTAGGGGCGCATCAATTGATCTCCAGGGAGTCTGTCCTAATCACTGAAGAAGGATTTGGAGAAAAATTAACCATTGAATTGATTGCTGAATCACTCTCAAAGTCCGGAGGCAAGTGTAATTCTCAACAAGTGTTTTTGGGGATGATTAGGAACATTTATATTACTTGTGGGGTGGTGCCGACGAATTAACACATCACACGAGTAAAAAATACCTTTAAAAACTTGCGAGAGGGGTGTATGTTTGTATGTTATCACACTTGACAAAAAGCAAAATGAAAATAATGTCCAACTATATATAAAAACATCCCTAAATAAGTTCTGTAAAACAACATTCAGTTACCAAAAAATATACTACTGACAGTCACTGAAGCAAAAATAGCATAGTTCCCCACTTTGTGATCCCTGTGGTCCACAGGTTTAGGGGGTCACTGCTGTGGTACAGCCAGGTAATAGTCAATGACCAGAGAAACTAAAATGGTGGATGAAAGACTCCTTTTTTCCAGCCCTTTTAAATGTGTGGGGTCATGCAGGTTTGGGCTCAAGCTGTGGCCAGGACAGGGATAGTCCTAATGTCCAGTGAACTAAAATGGTGGTCCAAGACTCCTTTTTCCAGCCTATAATTCTGTGGGACAGACAGGTTTGATGTTCATTCTGCGGTACAGGACAGATATAGTCAATGTCCCAGGAAACTAAAATGTGGTGGTTTGAAGATCTATTTTCCGGCATTTTTTAATCTGGGTCATGCAGGTTTGGGGCTCAAGCTGTGGCCCAGGACATGTACAGTCAATGGTCCAGTTCAACTAAAAAGGTAGTTCAAAGACATCCTTTTTAAAGGCACTTTTAATCGGATGGGTCAGACAGGTTATATAATGGTCATGCAGCGTTCCAGGAACAGGGATATCAATGTCCATTCAAGTAAAATGATGTTCAATCATACTGCCTTCTGGCACTTTTTATTTGTGGTCATGCAGGTTTTACGGGTCAGGCTGTGGTACAAGACAGGGATAGTAAATGGTCTGTGAGTTTTTTTCTGTGGCTTTTATAACCTAAGTGTGTTGCCTAAGATGTAGCACGTATCCATTTGACTGTTGTGGATGTTAATTCCAGCTTCTCCATCCCTGTTTGGGTGTAAGAATGAAGGTGTTGTTCCTCTCCCATAGACTTTAATGGTCATCGGCGATAATCTATTATCGACTATCGGATATCTTATTGATAATTGCCGATATCGACTATCGACCCGATGACGATAGTCAACGTAATCGCTCATCACTAGTCATAAGATCCACTTTTTGCAATTAAACTTCCTGCTTGTGAAAGTGTCAGTAGTTCTCCAGCAGCTCTTTCCTACAATTTGTACTCGCAATCTTGGACTTCCCTCCACAGTTATCACTGCTAGACACTGTGCTGACAAGCTTATGCATTTCAGAATGTAAGTTCCTGTGAACAAGGAACTTATGTTCTGAAACGTATAAGCGTATCATGCACATGTTCTATCCCTAAAATATCTGTTTTGGACCATGTATTTTTTAATATGATCAAATAAATACTTGCTTTTAACATACATATGACAGTGCTCACTAGAATTTACTTAGTTTGCTCTAAGTTTCATGGTTCTGGATATTTTGTCTCTGTAAGATCAGCAGCAACAAATGAGCTGCACAGAAGCGAACGTTTTTACCAAGAGGACACTCGAGTGGGCTTTGAGAATTCCTACTATTGGTAGTGGTAAGTACCTTCTGTTCTATTTGCAATCTGCTTACATGTGTGTTTCCTGAGGACTCATAAGTCACTGTGTAACCTGTATAGAGCTGCAGTCACATTCATGATAGGACTATACAATCCCATAGCTCTGAACTGCTGTTATCTGCTCCCATTGCTAAGTTCTGCCAGCAGGACTGAGAGGTAAGCAAACAGTTTCCCCTCCCCTGTGATTACTGTAATGTAATTACTTCTATTCACTTGCAAACTACAGGCTCGAAAGAGTGAATGCAGACAGATCCTTTTTTGCTCAGGTTACACCCATTAAGGCCGTGTTCACACGGCTTATTCCCGACGATTTGTGAGCGTAGTGAGCTCACAAATCCGCTGGGGAATAAGGGGCGGGACGGGGTGGGGCGGAGTGCGGCGGGGCGCCGCTCCCGGCTCCATGGGAAAATTGCATTATCTACACCCCCCTACCGCCGAAAAATAATGTGCATGTCACTTTCTCCCCCCCGGTGGATTCGCCGAGCGGGGAGGAGCGACATTCCACTGTTCTCTATGAGAGCAGTGGATTACCGAAATTTGCTGCCGGGGTTTTTGGGGCACCGTACTGCAGCGCAAATCCGGCGCGCAGTACGGCGCCAATCCGCGGCAAAATAAGCCGTGTGAACGAGGCCTAAAGGAGAATGTTCCTGAGCTGAGCCTGGCCTCAAAACACATCCACTTAGTGATGACAAAATGTTCATAAAGGCCATGTGATCAATGAACGTCCCCTGGTTTGCAGGAGGTAGAGGGGAAGTGAGGACAGGGCTGTTTGCCCAGTTCTGCACAGCAGGACAGGTAAATAATTTTTAATAAGTATGAATTACAAAGTTTAATATAATACAGTTGTGAGCCCTATAACAAATAAAAAGAACCCCTTTAAGGATGGGATTGGGGACAAAGAGAGCATAATGGGGTGTGTATCAAATTTTTACACTAAACAGCAAATCCCCTTATTGGCTCAACTTACATATGGATCATATGTACAGATATTATTTGTTTACTATTGATGTACACATTTATAATCTTGTTTTTTTATGGAATTAGTTACATGTGTGAGGAAAAGACGTTTTTGATACACTGGTAATTTTGCAGGTATTCCCACCTACAAAGAATGGAGAGATCTGTAATTTCTATCATGGATACACTTCATCTGTGAGAGACAAAATCTAAAAATAAAATCCAGAAAATCAAATTGTGAGCAGGGACCACAGTCGTAAAGATTACCATTTGTAACACACAACGCCTTCATGGATTAAAATCCTGCATATCACGCAAGGTTTCCCTGCTCAATTCAGCTCATGTCGAGACCTGTTTGAAGTTCGCCAACAACTATCTAGATGATCAAAAGGAAGCATGGGAGAAAGTATGTGATCATATGAGACCAAAATAGTACTTTTTGGTATCAACTCCACTCGCCATGTTTGAAGGAAGAAGGATGAATACAACCCCAAGGACACCTTCCCAACTGTTAAGCAGGGGGGTGTAAACATCATACTTTGGAGGTCCTTTTCTGCAAACTGGACAGGACGAGTGCACCACAAGGGAGGATGGATGGGCCATGTATTTAGAGATTTTGGCCAACAACCTCCTTCCCTCAGTAAGAGCATTGAAGAGGAGTTGTGGCTGGGTCTTCCAGCAAGATAATAACCCAAAATACACAGCCAGAGCAGCTAAGGAGTGACTATGTAAGAAGCATTTCAAGGTCCTGGAGTGGCCTAGCCAGTCTCCAGACCTGAACCCAATCGAAAATCTTTGCAGGGAGCTTGAACTCAATTTAGTCCAGTGACAGCCTGAAACATGAAAGGTCAGGAGAAGAGCTGTATGGAGGAGCGGGTCAAAGTCCCTGCTGCAGTTTGTGCGAACTCAGTCAAGAACTACAGGAAACTTCTGACCTCTCAAATTGCAAACAAAGGTTTCTGTACCAGATATTAAGTTCTGTTTTTCTATAGTATCAAATACTTATTTAATACAATAAGTTACAAATTATTTATTTAAAAAGCATACAGTGTGATTTTCTGGATTTGTTTTAGATTCTGTTTTTCACGATTGAAGTGTACCTCTGATAAAAATTAAAGACCTCACTATTGTTTGTAGGAGTGAAAACTTACAAAATTGCCAGTGTATCAAATACTTATTTTCCCCACTGTATATATATGATTTATTTATTGAAAATATTTATTATTTTAACTGTCTAGCTGTCTAGCATACCATGGAGTCTAAAGAGTTCTTTAAAATTAAGAGCCTGCCCTGTAAGAAAAACAAGGGGATGACTGCAGCAATGGGATGTCATAGAGCCAACCAGAGGGAAAAGAGAGGAGATACGATGGCAAGGCAATGGACAGAGTGATAAGAGCGTGTAGTGGTGAACTCGCAGTCAAGAACATTACACCTTTTTGTGGAAAATAAAGATTTGGGGCCACATGTATGAAGCTCGCCACGTCGGGGCGCACCTTTTCGTCAGTTTTCCGGTGAAATTTGCGCCTGATTTATGTCGGCGCCGGGGCACGCTCATACATAACATGTAAAGTCCGCTGCGCCTCGCCAGTGTGTGGGGCGCAGTGCGGGGATTTAGGTGCAGTGCGGCGCTGTGTCTATGATTCGCCGTCCGAGGAGGTGCGCTCATACATGCGGGGAAAAGTTCACCGCGCCTCGACAGTGTGTGGGGCGCAGTGCGGGACTTAGGCACAGAAGGGACTGCGCCTAACATGTATTCCAATTCGAGACAGGCTGGAAAACAGCGAGAAATCATTAAAGATGTCCGTGCGGCATGGAGTATGAATCAAAAAATCGCCTTTATAAAGGCGTAAAACATTCTCTGAAAAAGAGCTGAAACCTACAAAAAAAAATAAAAAATAAAATCACTTTCCAAAAATCCAGACCGGCGCTACATCGGGAATTAGGATATTGAAAATTGCCGGGAAATACAGTAATTCATATTCTGTAAGCGCTTCTCATTGGTCGGCAGAAACCAGCCAATCAGAATAGGAGCGACAGTGAACCATTAAAACCTATGGAGAAGTTTGGACCAATCAAAATCAAAGGCGGGACAGTTCAAAATACAGTAAAAATTCTGAAAAGAGCTGATTGGTTGAGCTAGCGGGGGCTTGGCTATCTCGGCCAATCAGAATAGGAGCGACAGGGACCCATTATAACCTATGGAGAAGTTAGAACCAATCAAAATCAAAGGCGGGACAGTTCAAAATACAGTAAAAATGCAGAAAAGAGCTGATTGGTTGAACTAGCGGGGGCTTGGTTATCCCGGCCAATCAGAGCGCGAGCTACTTGTCCCATTGTAGTCTATGGAGAGATCGGGGCAATGAAATCTCGGCGCTCAGCGCCGTGCGGCATGGAATATGATTTAAAAAAATCATCTTTATTAGGTGTAAAATATTCTCTGAAAAAGAGCTGAAACCTTCTATAAACATAAATCAATTAAATCCCGAACAACGCATTTGTCGCCGAGGCCGGCGCTACATAAGGAATTGGGATATAGAGAATTGCCGGGAAATACAGTAATTCAAATTGATTAAGCTCTTCTCATTGGTCGGCAGAAACAAACCAATCAGAATAGGAGTGACAGTGGCCCATTATAACCTACGAGGAGTATTGACCAATCAGAATAGGAGCGACAAGGACCCATTCTAACCTATGGAGAAATATTGACCAATCATATTCAAAGGCGGGACAGTTTAAAATACAGTAAAAAGGCAGAAAAGAGCTGATTGGTTGAGCTAGTGGGAGCTTGGCTATCCCGACCAATCAGAGCGCGAGCTACTTTCTCATAGAGTTCTATAGGGAAAAGAAATGCAGAGAGAGCTGAGTTTGTGATTGGCTAATTTAAAAGAGGCGCGCTTATTTGGACCAATGGGAGAGCGAGCGACGCTCTTATGGGTTTTCTAATGCAATCTGTAATAAAACTGTACATGGCTGAAATCAAATGATAATACTCCTGAAGTTGTACTGATCTGTATAAAATAATCAATAATATGGGTGTAAAGAAAAGAAATATTATTTCAATAAAATCATGTTTATTTCTTTATTTTCGTTAGCCAAGGATCAATAGTATGGGTGTAACAAAAATAAAGAAATAAACATGATTTTATTGAATTAATTTTTTTTTTTCGTTACACCCATATTATTGATTATTTTATATACACATCGGTACAACTTCTGTAGTCTTATCATTTGATTTCAGCCATGTACAGTTTTATTACAGATTGCATTAGAAAACCCATAAGAGCGTCGCTCACTCTCCCATTGGTCCAAATAACCGCGCCTCTTTTAAATTAGCCAATCACAAACAGAGCTCGCTCTACATTTCTTTTCCCCATAGAACTCTATGAGAAAGTAGCTCGTGCTCTGATTGATCGGGATAGCCAAGCCCCCGCTAGCTCAACCAATCAGTTCTTTTCTGCCTTTTTACTGTATTTTAAACTGTCCCGCCTTTGAATATGATTGGTCAATATTTCTCCATAGGTTAGAATGGGCCACTGTCGCTCCTATTCTGATTGGCTGGTTTCTGCCGACCAATGAGAAGAGCTTAAACAATTTGAATTACTGTATTTCCCGGCAATTCTCTATATCCCAATTCCCGATGTAGCGCCGGTCTCGGCGACAAATGCGTTGTTCGGGATTTAATTGATTTATGTTTATAGAAGGTTTCAGCTCTTTTTCAGAGAATATTTGACACTTAATAAAAATTATTTTTTTAATCATACTCCATGCCGCACGGCGCTGAGAGCCGAGATTGCATTGCGCCGATCTCTCCATAGACTACAATGGGACAAGTAGCTCGCGCTCTGATTGGCTGGGATAGCCAAGCCCCTGCTAGCTCAACCAATCAGCTCTTTTCTGCATTTTTACTGTATTTTGAACTGTCCCGCCTTTGATTTTGATTGGTCAAAACTTTTCCATAGGTTATAATGGGTCCCTGTCGCTCCTATTCTGATGGGCCGTGATAGCCAAGCCCCCGCTAGTTCAACAAATCAGCTCTTTTCTACATTTTTACAGTATTTTGAACTGTCCCGCCTTTGAATTTGATTGGTCAATACTTCTCCTTAGGTTATAATGGTTCACTGTTGCTCCTATTCTGATTGGCCGGTTTATGCCGACCAATGAGAAGCGCTTTCAGAATTTGAATTACTGTATTTCCCGGCAATTTCCAAGATCCCAATTCTTGATGTTGCGCCGCTATAGATTTTTGGAAAGTGATTTTATTTATGTATTTTTTATTTTTAAGGTTTGAGCTCTTTTTCTGATAATGTTTTACGCCTTTATAAAGGCGATTTTTTTGGAATCATACTCCATGCCGCACGGAGCTGAGAGCCGAGATTTCTGATGCGATCTTCTATGTTCCCTCTCATGTTCCGTTCTCGCTTCACTTCGCCTACGCCGGAGCATTTAGACCAGAATCAACCAGGTCTGCCTGTCGGAGCTGGCGAGCGCTGCAATGCGCCGAATTTTGCCAACTCGCGATCGTACATGCCTCGGAGTTTTTGAGCGCGGCGTGTCCCACCCCGGAACGCCTACACCGCGCCCACACCGCGCCCATTGCACGCCCCTTCATGCGGGGCGCAGCTGAAAGTGGCGAACGCTGCGCCTAACACCGCATCCCTGTGTCCGACAGCGGATTCGGGCTGGTGAGGCGCAGGTTACGCCAAAAAACAGGCGAAAAGCCCATTCATACATGTCGCCCTTGGTGATTTTCTGCTATCTAAAACCACTATGTAGGTTTTTGTAATATGTGGCGCTATTATTCATGACATTAATTATTGATACTTTTTCAGTTTCTTGTCCTTAAGTACTGAGGAAATGGCATCTTACTTTGCTATAATGCCCTATGGACTCTAGTTACAAACATGCGCCCAGAAGATAAATAAAAGAATTTTTGCAGAAAGGGTTAAGGTTTACAATGTGAAGTGTAAAGCACTAGTGAAATTAAAGATTACACTGACAGGCAATAGTGTAACAATGTTTTGAACTTTTGACTTTCAGACTCCATATCCCACCATCTCACAGCTCTGAATGTGAGACTACTATCATTTTATAGACAATCATCTTGTCTATCTCATACTTCAATTTGACGTGCAACTATTTAGCATATGCTTTGTTATGCAACTGTTATGTAACTGCATTGTTACTGTTTTGCTCCAGGTGGAGGAACAATCTTTTTCTTCTTGTATACTACAAATTGCAACCTTTCCTCACATTCCCTTGTAGCTCAGTGTGTTATTAAGTTGATTCCGAAGCGAAAGGTCACTGGTTCCAATTGAGAAGCAGCCATGAAGTAGATTTTCCAAGAAAAGAGAAACGGAATTATCGAGCTCTTGGATAACAATCTCTCAGCCAACAATATTGAAAAACTGCATCATGTGAGTGCCATGACAGTGGGAAGAATACACAACGAAGTCCATCCACCCATTTCAAAACCAAAATATGGACGTCCAGGCAAACTATCGGAGTAAACAAGTCAGCACATCACAAGGTCTATCAGTTCTGGTGTGATAAACACGGCAGTGGAGGTGGCTTGTATGCTTCATAATAGTGAGATCACAGACATCCATGCAAGCACTGTGCAATGCACATTAAACAAGACTGAAATGGTGTCCTGAAGAAGCTTGAACTCTAATGGGTTCAAATGGTTCTGAAAGAATCAAGGGAAAAAAGGGCTAATGGATCGAGAAATTGAAGAAACTGCCAAGTTTGGTAGAGGAAGTCTGATATGGGGTTGTTTCACAGCCAAAGGTATTGGATACTTGGTCAGGATCGCTGAGCTATATGTGTATCCTACAGGATGAATCACTTCGTACACTGGAGTACTTTGGGTATGAAAAGGACAACATAGTGTTCCAGTAGGACAGCGATCCGAAACATATGCCAAGATTGGTAAATAAATGGTTCAATGAGAATGAAGTAGGATTACTGGATTTGCTCTCGACCTCAATCCAATTGAACACTTATGGATAGAGTTAAATAAAAAGCTATACTCATAACCCAGTGTATCGACCAGTATGCATCAACGTGTAATGGAGACCTGGGATGAGATTTTGGTCGAGACTTGCTTAAATCGGAATCAAGAGCATGTCCAGAAGAATTCAGGAAGTGTTGAAAGGTAGATATGCAAATTAATAACATAATAAAAATTTATATTTTTAGCAAAACAGTAACAATGCAGTTACATAACAAGAATCTGCATAATTAAACTTATGCTAAATAGTTGCAAGTCAATTTTAAGTTTGTGATAGCCAAGATGATTGTCTATAAAATGATCATAGACTCACATTCAAAGCTGTTGTGGATGGGGAGTTATGGAGCTTGAAAATCAGAAGTTCTAAACATTGTTACCCTTTTGCTTGTCAGTGTATTTAGCTTGACCTCAATCATGGAGAAATGTTGGGTCTGAAAAAGAGAAAAATTAGATATCAGAAAACTAAGTCCTATTGAAGAGTGCAGTCCTTGATCTTTTCAAATTTGTTTACAGTTAAAAATCAAAGACTTCAACAGCAAAAATAGAAGTCCCTTTCACTAATACTGCATTAATAACTAACTATGTCAGTAAGAATTAGTTACATATTACCAATAAAGCTAAATCTAGACCAGGGGTGCATATCCTCTTTTGGTCTAGGGGCCACATTGTCATAGTCTATCTGTCTTCCAAGGAACACGGTACACCTTTAACAGGTATTCCCCATCTGAGACCTTTTATGGCATATCTATTATAAATACCCAAAATGGTTAAGGTCTTTGCTCCAGGTCAGGGACTCCAGAAGATCAAAATGGGGGTTCCCTGCTTGTTATGAGGCTCCTATTTTCATTGCGGTTTTGGGGGGTTAAGAAATTCCTTTTTAGCAACAAAGGTAAAGAGAGCACTAGTACTAGGAGTAATGCAGATAAAGCTTTGTCTGGATTGCTCAGTTAAGTTTCAAAAAAAGTACATACTGTATCATCTTATAGTGCCACCCATGCAGTGCCAACCATATCAGTGCCAGCCATACACTGTATACCATAACAGTACCATCGGTAAAATGTGGCCGTAAAAATGATGTTTGTGCCCTGATGACTGAGGACTGCACAGAATGCACTTGAGGCTGCATTCAGTCTCCGGGCCACATGTTGTGCAGTTCTACTCTAGACTAAACATTAGAAACTACCTAAGTACTTAGCATGTCAGAATATGTCACAGAGCAGTCTAATTTCATGCAAAATGGAGAGAGCACAAACTTGATGTTCACTGTACTACACTCCTTTACTTGACCCTTCCTTTAAGAGTTACTTGCTATAATATTTAATGAGTACCACTGACATACTGCAGGCATAGCCTTAGGATCTATATAGATAAATAGTTACAGAGCTATAGTAAAACACATTATTCAAATTAAATTATTATTATTATTATTATTATTATTATTATTATTATTATTATTATTATTATTATTATTTATGTATTTTAGAGTGCCTTTAGTTCCAGGGCGCTGTACATTCAAGGGGGTTACATACATAACATATGTCAAACCCTGCCCATGAAGGCTTACAATCTACAAGGAAGAGGGAAAGAGACAGAAGGTGAGCGGAAGACATGTTTTTGGAGGGTGTAGTGACAGCGGGGGTTATTATAGAATACAGGCTATCCTGAAGAAGTGGGTTTTCAAATTGCTTTTGAAGCTGGTGAAAGTGGAAGAGAGTCTGATGTGGTGGGGCAGTGAGTTCCAGAGTACGGGGAAGCACGAGGAAAATGTTGGAGACGGTGGTGTGAGGAGCTGATAAGAGGAGAGCCGAGAAGAAGGTCCTGTGAGGAGCTGAGATTGCGTGAGGGGAGATATCTGGAGATTAAGGCAGAGATGTATGGAGGAGAGAGGGTATGGAGAGCCTTATAGGTCATGGTTAGTAACGTGAAATTAATTCACTGGGCAATGGGTAGTCAGTGAAGGGATTGGCAGAGTGGAGAGGCAGAAGAGTAGCGAGGAGAGAGGTAAATCAGACGGGTAGCAGAGTTAAGGATGGAATGAAGGGGAGCAAGAGTCCTATATGGGAGGCCACAGAGAAGGGTGTGGCAGCAGTCTAGGTGGGAGATGACAAGGGCATGCCCATCATTTTTGTAGTATCAAGGTTAAGGATTGAGCGGATCCGTGAAATATTTTTCAGGTGAAGGCAGCAGGTGGAGGTAAGGGTTTGAAGGACAAAGTGGAGTCAAGGGTTATCCCAAGGCAGCGGACTTGCGGGACCCTTGAGAGAGTAGAGCCATTGTCTGTAATAGAGAGATCAGGTTAAACATCTAAACAATTAAACTGGCAAGGGTTACTTTATGAAATGTGTAACTCCTTTTTATGCATTCTCTTCCAGGGTTACTAAATATAACTTCAGTATTCCAGTATGGCAACCAGCAGTGAAAAAGTAAAATCAATTAATTCAGGTGATGCTAAATGATTAAGTCAAATCTGTTTGCAAATCATCAAACAAAGCTCCCAGCTATTTTTTCTGTGTATCGTAGCTGACTAAATATTGCTTGGAAAGACATATTATTGTGCTGTTGGGAATTCTTATCTTGGCCAATGTTGTTATTTAAGATGTCAAATTTGCATAAATACCAAAACATTGACGAACTCCTCATACACGACATCTTACATTAAAAGAGTTATTGACCCAAACAAACAGCTGCTGTAATGAAGTGCAATTGAGGTGATTTAGACAAGATCTGGTACCCATTTTGTTGTCTGGAATTAGCTACTCGCTAAAGAAAGACTGCAGCTTTTCTCTTTCATAAAATTATCATTTTTATATCAGACACCAAAATGTGTTGTCAAAGATACTTTATAGCAATAATTATAAAGAATGTCCATTTGAACCCTTTGAGCTTTGCGGGTTTTATTGCACCCAGTAGAGTTCCCTGTAGGAGATCAAGATATTTATGTTAGCAATATATGCAAGAATTGAGAACATAAAATTAAATGACCACGCAGAAATGTCATTTATGTGAAGGAAGCTACGTATTTGATCAGAGTTCTGCTTCAAGGTTTGGTTTAGTTCTCAATTGTCCACAATCAGTGAGCATTTTTAATCACACATTCCTTAGCTTTTTTTTTAAATATTCACTAAAGGGGTTGGTAAGCTTTTCTCTAAAAATGAAAAATTTGGGGAACGGCTGAAAAATTTCCTGAAAAAGTCCCCCCCTTTAAAAAAATCTATTTTCCCCCAAGATAACCTTTGGTATACCTTGCCCCCCTTTTCCCCCCTTACCGCCTGCTGGGGGTCCCCCAAAAATTTGGGGCCTATCAATTTTTAAAGGATCAAAACCTTTTAAGCCCTTTGAGAAAAATCTACAGAAAGCTTTTCCCAATAAAATACCCAAATTGTAGAAACCTTTTTACTAAATCTTTTTAAAATTTTTTCCCCAGAACTACCCACCCCAAAACTAGGCCCTTGGACTTTTAAAATAAAAAGCGGGGTAAAGTTTATGTACCGTAGCACTCCAAATCCATTAAAAACTAACACTAAACAAAAACAATTTTAAATTTTAAAGAGAAATGAAAACAATAAGCTAAACAGAAGTTTTGGGAAACAATAAGGGTTTAAATTTTGGAAAATTGTGGAAATTTCCCAAAAAAGTATTTAACCTAAGTTTTATGATATACTAATGAGGTATAAAACATCTGCTTTCCATATACAGATATAGGAAAAATAAACTTGACACATAACCCACTATGATTTCACGGCACGAAATTTTTTTTGGGACCTTTTAATTTTCGGGGGCTTTTTTTTGATCTAAGAACGGGTATCAACGTAAAAATTATTGTCAATTAAAAAACTTTGCTAAAATCCATTCCATAAATCCCTTTAAAATAAAGGGGCCCAAAAAAGGGGTTTTTTAAAACTTCCGGGAATTTTTGGGATTAGCTTTTCCTTTTTGGGGAAGAACAAAAAGTCATTTTTTTTATGAAAGGAAAAAAATTTTGGGGACCCCTTTAAATCACTAAAACTATAAGCAATTCATTTTAAGGGGCTTTTAAAACCTAGGTCCTCCAAATGGTGGATGTACCTCTATTTCAGCCATAGGGGCCCAAAATACATCTACAAAAAAGAAATTATTTATACTATTTAAGGGCAAAAAATTGCCAAGAACAGCATGAAGGAGTTTTATTTTTTTAAACTGAAATTTTTTCACAGTTATGGGAGAACGATGGGGTTTATTGCTTTCGTTTTAAAAAAAAATTTTGTAAAATGTTGGGAACATGTAAATTTTTTTTTAAAATTCTTCCCCCCCATAAACCCAAAAAAAGGGTAGATTTGAAAACGGGCCCATAATGAAAACCTTAAATTTAACTTCTGCCCGGTAAAATTAAAAAAATAAATAAATTTAAAATAAATAAAAAGTGCCACAAGGAGTATTGTTTCTTGAGTAGGTCGATTCCCAAAAAAAACAAAAATTTTAAAATTTCCTATAACCTTTGATTTTTTGCTTTTTAAAAAACGAAATTTTAATTGTCTTTTTACTATTTGGGTGGGGTTTTCACCCCCCCCAATTTTTCCATTTCCGTTTTTAAACAAGCGCTTTTTAGATCCGTCCTGGGCCCCGACAGGAGGGGCCCCCAAGTTTGGGAACTAAAAAAAATTTAGCAGGTTTTAATTTATCCATTGCCGCTGCGGGGTTCCCCTCCCCCTGTCGGCTCCGTTTTAAACGGACCCATAAAAAGAATTGACATCCCAATTTCCCCTTTCAAAAAACCGGACCGGCGGGCAGGAGGGGAACCGCAGGGGGGGGGGGGGGGGGGGGGGGGGGGGGTGGGGGGGGGGCGACCCCCTCATTAACCCCCGCTGCGCCCTTCCCCTCATACCCCGCAGTGTTAAACCACTGCAAATTTGGTTTTAGATCCGTCTTTTGGCTCCGTCCTGTCGGCCCCAGAGAGGGATCTAAAAACCCGCTTGTAACACGGAGTGAAAAAAACCCTTTGTAAAAAGGGCCCCTTTTAGAGACTTATTTGTTTATTTAGCCAAAATAAACCCCTGTTACAAATTTTTGAGGGAAACCCCAAAAAATTGTTTTTTTTTTTAAAAACCCCCTGGTGGGCACTCAATTAAGTAACAATTAATAATGCAACCAAAATGACACTGAAAGTCATGTCTAAGTTTTTTTTCGGTGTATTTTTTAAAATCATAAATTTTTTTTTCATAGGTTAAATTTGGGTTTTAAAAAAAAAACACTTTAAAAGTAACAGCTTAAAGTTGGGTTTTTTACTTCCGGCCCTTTAAAAAAATTTTTTAAAGGGGCCCGTTAAATGAAAACATTTTCTAAAAACATCGGTCAATAGAAAAAAACTTTAAAATTGTCATGAATAGAATATTTTATTAGCTCCTGAGGGGCAAACAGGTTTTTTAAATTTTATCTTCATACCATTTGTTTATCTGATTAAAATAACAAACAGGGTGCAGGGAGTGACATCACCCCCCCTAGGGTGGAAATGAAAAGCCCGAGTTAAAATTAAAAATAATTAGAAATTATCAAGATTACTGCAGGAAAAAAAAAGGTACAAGTGCTTTTGAGGGCTGAAAATCATTGCTTTATTTTTAATCCCTTTTTTGAAAAAATAAAAAAGTCCTGCTCGTTCCCGAGTAAGGCTTAAGGGTTTAATATCTAATCACCCCTGATGTAAACCACCCACAGCCCCGGAGACAAGTGGGGGTGCAAAATTGCCTGTCATTCAGGGAAACAGCGTGCTGAGAAAACCCCATAAGGGACAAACCCCAGAATCTGCTATGGGAAAATTTGGTTTCATGCAGGTCCCCAGCCTATGGATTGGGGCCCCAAAAATGAAAGGAAAATGGTGGGAAACCCCCATATATCCCACATTTATGGTATATCAATGAAAAGTAAAGAGATTATATAATACATAACTAATTAGTTTAACTAATACTATAACATAAGCATTTAAGCAGCAGGTTTTTGTAAAAGTAACAGATTATAACCCAGAAAATAACAGACCACAAGCGCTGAATGTTTAATTTATAGGAATATTTTTGATTGCTTTAGTAAGGAGTCTATTCTTTTAAGTTTTCTAATTTGCTACTTTGTGACTTTTTCAAGTTGCTTTTCTAATTTGTATAATGTTTTCATTATGTACATTGGTTTTTTTACTGCCCTTTTGAAGTTTTCCCCCCGATCTTAACATTTGGGGGTTTGGGTGGCCCAAATCCCTTTTGGGCCCCCCAAAAGGGAAATAGTGGGGTCCCACATACGACCTCTACAATATATAACATGACAACATTTTCTTTTAAAGGGAACCTGTCAAGTGGTCTATGCCCCCCTAGCTGAGAGAAGGATGTGAAGGGGAAAGGCAGAAAAACTCTGAAATTTTAAAGGGTTTTATATGTTTTGGGGAAGCAGGATTTCTAAGGTAAAAGCAGAGAAAATCCTGACTAGACTCCTTAAGAGTCAGTGTAAGTGCATTTACCACGATCCCATTTACAATGATTGACAGCTTTCCTTGTATGTGTGTACATAGGAAATAATAAATTACTGTATGTAGATGGGGTTAGAAGCAGGGTCCTATTTATCAATAGGCACTGGGAATCTTGTGCCTAGGGTGGTACCCTGCAGAGGGCACCACCAGCCGCCGGCAATAATGACTGCATGTGTATTTCTTTATTTTTTCATTCCTCTGCCTCCAGTCCTAACTTTATGTAAAAAATTATGTGTTTTCTGGGGGAAGAAAGGGGAGTTTAAACAGCACATGACTGTTTTTTGATGAGACATTCTGGAGGCTGCACTCTCCACATCCTGATTTCTGGACGAGCCCCGCCCATGTCCCCTGTCGGCCCAGGGAGTAGAGGGAGGGGAGCACTGACAGAACAGAAGTGCAGGAGATTAGCATAGGAGGGTCAGAGCAGGAAGCTTCTATAGCCCTGTCTGTGCTGTGCCTACTTCCCTGCCTCCTGTGTGCGGCTGGTGATGTTATCTGCATGATGGTAATAGCAGCTCTTTTGTGTCCAACCCCCCCTCCCCACCGGAGTGAAAGAAGACAGCCTGACAGATGTAGTTATAAGTGCAGGTTAGTGTTCAGTACATGTCTGTGTGAGTGTATACTTGGTATAAATGTGTGAGTGTATGGCTGCACTATTTTTGTGTGAGTGTATGGCTGCACTATTTTTGATGCGCCTTTCGGTGTGTAACATGCAAAAAGGGCAACTGTATGCCCAAAAAATACGTTTCAAAAAAAATTTCTCCCACGGTCCATTATTTTTTAAGGGAAAAAAAAAGCCAAAAGTTAGAATGGGGGGAATTTCTAAAAAATTTTCGATTCGGTCATTTCCCCGAATTTTCCCCGGAAAAAAATTTTTTTTTCTTTCCCAAATTATTTTCGGCATGAATCGCTTTAAAAAAAAGCAGTTTTTTCCCAAAGGCTGCACAGACCCTGCGGGGGGTGTAAACTTTGTGTGTTAAAATTGCAGGGGAAAGGGGGGTTTGGTCTTCTTACAAGGGGTTGGTTTAGAAAGAACGCAGATGACTCCCGCCGCTCTTAGAATCGCTTCACTAAAAAATTCCCCTGGGCATTTTAAGAGGGCAAAACGGCCCAAAAAACTCAAGCGGAATGTACCCTGATAAAGTCTGCCAGCAAAAAGCGGGAAAAAAAGCAAGCTGAGAGCTCAGGTGGCAACATTAGTGACAGAGTGTGGAGGGACGGCGGCAGCCACAAAGCAGCTTGGGGGGTCAGGCATTTGGCACAAGACTTTCTGGAGGTAGAAAAACACGGGGAAAAGCCACAGAGTGGACAATGAGGGAGGCGGAGGTCACGGCGGCAGAGTATGAGGTCAGGCAGTGGCACAATGCATTTGGAGGGGGCCCAAAACATTTATTAGGCCAAAGAGTGGAAACTGATACAGTGTGGGGGTCAAAAAGCGCAGCTGAGATCGGGCAGTGGCACAATGACATTCTGGAGGCGGCCAAAACATTTATTAGGCCACAGAGGGGCACAATCACACAGTGTGGAGGTCAGAAAAGCAGCAGCATGGATTCAGGCAGTGGCAAAATGAAAATTTGGGGGTGGAAAAACAGGGGGAACCCACAAGTGGAAACAATGATGAGGGCGGAGGTCACGGGGGGGCAGCATTATGGGGGTCGGGCCCGGGTGGCACAAGGGAACAAGGGGGAAAAGGACATGGCAGCGGCCAGCGGGCAGCTGGGGTCGGGAACAGGGGCAAAATGACACAGTGTGGATGTCACGGAAACAGAAACAGCAGCAGCAGCAGCACGGGGTTTCATGGGAGGGGAACAAGGGACAGGTGTTGAGGTGGGTGGAAATTACCAGTCCCTGGTAAAGATGGGGGTTTGGCAGAAGGAGAAACTGTCAGCAGATTTTGGTGGCTTTAGGCGGGTGGCGCCGGAAATAGTGGCTGAGGGGGGTTATTTTTAAACCCAGACTGACCCCTTTAAGGCATTGGTGTGGGGAAAACCCCTGGCCGATCCCACCCCTGGTTCATTTTGACAAAGGTCAGTCGTTCCACTTTTTCCCATGGCCCAAGGGGGGTTCCCTCCTTGGGGAAAACGAGGGCCCCCCGCCGCACTGAAACCCCCCCTTTGATGCCCCCATTTTACTGGCCGGGCGGGAAACAGCTTCTCCACTGAAAACTTGGAAAGTTCGGCCACAAAATCCATTTTGGCCCGGCCCGTAGTCCAGCGGGATCTTCAAATGAGGTGGCTGGTGCTGCCCCAAGTAGGCCAAAACCCTGTTGGTTCGGGACTGCCCCAAAAACCTGCTGCTGCTTGTGGCGCTCCCCTCCTCATTTGGCGGGGAAGGATGCTGCTCCCCAGTGACTCCAGACTTAGGTTATTTACTGATGGAGCTGGTACTGCCCCTTTCCCCCCCCACCTTCCCCAGCAGCGCGGCAGTAGTACGGGGAGGGGCTGAGGAAACCCCCCCGGTCGGGACCTTCAAGGGGGGACAAATCCCCCACACATAGGCAGAGCCAACTGATTAGGAGGATTTCCCCTTTAGTATTTGAGTTTGTCTTCCCTCTCAATGCTGGAAAAAAGGCCCCCAAATTTTGGGCCCCGGTAGCGGGGGTCCAATAGGGTGGAAAAGCCAGAGTCATCCCTTGCCGGATCTGACTATTCGGCTTTCATACCCCGGCAAATAAGATGTGGGGGGCCATCTCCCACAAGTGACTCCGGGGGGGCTCCCTGCCCCCAATTTCCACTGTATACTGCCACGGTGTTTGGGGGGTCATCTCCCTCGTCTTCCTCATCTCCATCCACCTCCTCCAGCGGGCTCCTGCTCCTCCTTCTTTGTCACCTGGGAGAAAACCCCACTCATTTCACCAGACAATGCAACTGCCCCAATGTCCTCCTCCTCCCCTTTTCAGTCCCCCCCGGATTCTGTGGCCCGAGTTTTAATCGCCCGTTCCAGCCCCCTCCCCAGACAGTTTTTTCAGCATCTGTTCCGGGAAACTTAAAAGGGGGAAATTGATTTTATTAAACCCCGTAGTCCTGGCGACTACAAAAAAAGTGGCCCCCTCGAATGGCCTCAAAACAAAGGGGAAAGGGTTTTTCACGCATGAGCTGCCACTGGTGACATAAAAGTTACACAGGGGAGAAATTCTGTCTCCCTGGCCCATAAAAAATCGTTAATGGGCCCTTTTTCGTTCATACAGTCGGTTTCCCAAAATGTGCAGGCTGGAATTCCCGCGGGTGGAAAAAATCGCATTTCAGAGTGTGTTGGGGGGGCCGTTTTTTCCGGGTTTCAAATCGGGGGGGGGGTGTTCCTGGCTTTGTACGAATGGATAAAGGGCATGCACAGTTTTCCTGGCCATTTTCAGAATGTTCTTTAGATCGGTGGAAGACTTCAGGAACCTTTTCCAACCAGATTGAACACATGCGCCATTTCGGGCCCCCTGGACCCTCCCTCCTTGGGGCTGCGGGACACCATGTTCCCCCCATTGTCCGTCCCAGGTTCTGTTTGCAGTTGGCGCGGGAAAGACACATCGATTTCTTGCTGCTGACGCGGAGCAGTTCCTCCCCCGTATGACTTGTTGCCGAGGAAAGCCAGGTGTAGAACTGGTGACACCGCTGGCCCCCACCATGTGGTATGATGGAGCCCGTACTTGTGGAGGGGTGGGGCGGTGGTGGTGGGGGTGGGGGGAGGAGGTGGGAAAATTGGGGGCAGGGGGCAAGGGAGGTTTTACAAAGTGGAGGAGAAAACGGCGTCTCTGTCCAAGTTGGGTTGGGTGTTTCCTGGGCTGGAAAACACATTACCCAGTGGGCCGTAAAGGACATGTACTGGCCCCGGGCCCTAGTTACAGCTCCAGAGTCCCCGCTGCCCTGCCCTTGGAACCCAAACCCATAACTCAAGGACTGACCCCCCCTTCTTTTTCTATATATTTATGAAGTGTGGTTTCTGCCTTTTTTGGGAAAAAAAATTACCCGGGTTAGAATCCCATCTCGGCTCGGGACAAGATTAGTTCTCTGGGGGGCCCCCCCCCCCCCCCCCCCCCCCCCCCCCCCCCCCGGTGCAGAGTCCACCCATTTTTGGGAAAAAAAGGGACTGCAGTACCCAACCCAAATTGGGGCAGGGGCACGGTCAGTGCTGCAAACCCTTTAAAGGTTGGACGCATACTGTTTTCTCTTTGCAATCGCCTCGAAAGAAAGCTGCTTTGGGGCTGAGTAGCGAGGGCAGGGCATTGGACCAGGAGTTGGTTTTCAAAAGAGGAAAAAAGCTCCCTTTTGCAGAGGTGGGGGAGCCTTGATGGTCCAATTTGGGATGCGGGCCACTGGGCGCTGTGCTGTTGCTGCGGCGGGGAGGTGGACCCCCCAAAAGAGCCAGGTTTTTCCCGGCCCCGGATGGTGACGCTGAAAGTGGTTTATGAGGGCCGGGGGTGCCCAAAGTTTGTCCCTGGCCACGCTTTTCCTTTTTGCCCCCAGATTTTACATATTTCCCCAAAATTTTTTTTTTTTTCGGCTCCTTCCCGGGGGCTTAGCAAAAGAACTGCCACACCCCCGAAATATCGGGTTTTACCGGGCCCAAACCCCCGCACTGGTGACTACGCCGCCGGGTGCCTCCCCTGGCCCCTGTGCTGCTACTTTCTTGGGCCCGCGAAGCGGGGTTTTTTTCCCCGTGGCGCTTGGGGTCCCGACCTCACAAAATTTCTGCTATCCCGCTGACTCCCCGGGCCCCACGACCCCCTTGCTGGTGCGCTGCTGCCGACGCGCAAGCTGAAGCCCTCTTCTCTGCGATGATGAGCCCCTTTCCGCACCCGGCCCAAGTGCGGTCGGCTAAATTTTTCATCTATTTGGTTTCATTGTCACTGCTGTCCCCATCCCGGGATTGGTATGCCCAGGCTGACCTCTCACAACATGACCTCCCCTGCCCTCTTTCCCCACTATACTTTGCCCCCTTTCTTTCAAGAAGCAGGCGATTTTGGGGCCCCCTTTCTTCGCGCCAAGTAGGTTGGGTGACTGCCCTCCTCAAATTGTTCATCCTCGTACATGTGGCGCTGAGGGCCCCGACCCCCTTTGTAGATCTCTGGGGGGGGGGGCCCGGGGGAAGGGGGAAAAAAGGCGGGCTGAGGAAAAGGTGGGCCACGGGCCCGCTTTCCCCGGGCCTGCCCAAATTTGGGGTTTTGTCTGGGTTCCAACCGGGCTTTGGCTGGGTTGTCAGATGTCATCTGGGAGGAAGAGGATGACCTAGTTAACCATTCAAGTACCCTTGGGTTGCTGAAAAAACACAACGGCCGCTAGATGACAGCGGCAGTTGTGGCCTCACCGAGTGACCCCTGCTGCGAAGTCCCCTTGCTGTGCAGCGACCTGGGCCTGTTCCAGGAATGTTTGTGCCACTGCCACTCGCAGGTGCAGAGCCTGCCACCTCTCTGTCTGACATATTGTTTGTTCTGAAATGTACAGACACTGTTTGATGATGATATCTGTATATGATAAATATACACCCTGTTTTTGACTCCAAATGAACCCAGTAACAAGCTTGGGTAACCTTTGGATATAAATTGCGCTCCACAAATGGCCAGGAAAAATTTACATGTATGTGTCGTTAAAAAACACTGTGTGTTTTACTAAATGTAAAAGCACAAACAAGCTTAATTAACCTTCGGACATGAATTAGGCTACAGGAAAAATGTATATATTATGGCATTGAAAAAGACGGTTTATTTTTGTCAGCACACCAGCAAAACAACGCTTAATTAACCCCTGGATGTAAATTGCGCCAAAGAATTGAGCCGCACAAACTAGTAGCTTTGTAGCGTGTTACAATTGCGTGTTTTCTACGCCACACAACAAGAGATACAGTTGAAATTAAATTTGCTTGTGAATTAGGCTACAGGAAAAATTTATATATTTTGGGCGTTGAAAAGACGGTTTCTTGGGGTCAGCACACCAGCAAAACAACACTTAATTAACCCCTGGATGTAAATTGCGCCAAAGAATTGAGCCACCACAAAATAGTAGCTTTTATATACAAGGTACCAAAGCACCATCTCTTATAAGGCAGAGAAACTCCCATAATACACTTTATACACAGAAAAATGGAGCCATATCTCTAAAAAAGTACAAAATTTTATTTAGTTTAAACAAAACACTTAAACAACATAATGACAAACATACCTAGGAGATATCTACAAAAAAGAAGGGACAAGACCAAAGATTGCCTGGCTTCTCAAAAGTTGGAGTAATATTATTGAAAGAATTAATGGATATAAGGAAATATAAAATGATATGTGCTTAAAAATTTTTTACTCATAATTACAATACTATAAACGTACCCGTGTCATTCCCACATCAATCCATATACTATACCTTATCCAATTTATCCTTCCCAAAGCATTTTGCAGCTCAATCATAATATATAAAAATACAACAACCGAACCCACAAAAAAATTATCTAGCAATAGACAATTCAAGTAAACAAAGACACTTTGCCAACTCACAGACGCAAAGAGTATTCGCCCATCTAGTAAGGAGGGTACTGGGGTATCAGGCCACTCGATTCCAAGTCCTAACCGTTTTTCGCCAATAGGCTTCCACAAGACTTACTAGATGGGTAAATACTCTTTATCTTTGATTGCAAAGTGTCACTTTGTTTACTTGCATAGTCTATTGCCTAGACTCCATTTTTATGTGGTATTTTGTATATATTCCTCTGCAAATGCTTTGAGATAAAATTGGATAAGGATATTAATTATGGATTGAGGTGGAATGCACTGGTCCGTTTAAAGAATGTAATTTATTATAAAAAGTTCTAAGCCATATCATATCTATATTCCTATATCCCACTATTCATTAATAATATACTCCCAATTTTTGAGCAGCAATCTTTGCCGCTTGTCCCTTCTTTTGTAGATATCCTCCTATTATTTTTGTCATTTGTGTTTAATGTGTTTAAACTAAATAAAATATTGGTACTTTTTAGAGAAATGCTCCATTTTTTATGTTAATAAAGAAAATAGTAGCTTTGTTAGGTTTTACAATTGCGTGTTTTTCTACGCCACACAACTAGAGTTACAGTTTGTAATTAAACTGTGCTTGTGAATTATGCGAAAGCAAAAATTTATATATATTGTTGTTTAAAATACCGTATCTTGGGTCACACACCACAAAACAACGCTTAATTACCCCTGATGAATAGTGCCAAAATTGAGCTGCACAAAATAAACGTTTGTAGAGTTTACAATTCGTTTTTCTACCCACACAACAAGAGCTACAGTTGTAATAACCTTTGCTGTTAATTACTACTGAAAAATTATATATTTGGTGCGTTGACAAAGACGGTTTCTTGGGTCAGCACACCAGCAAAACAACCTATTTAACCCCTGGATACATTTGCGCCAAAAATGACCCCACAAAATGATAAGCTTTTAGCTGTTACAAATTGCGTGTTTTTCTACTCACACAACAAGAAGACAGTTGAATTAACCGTTGCTTGTGAATTACTACAGGAAAAATTTATATATTTTGTGGCGTGAAAAGACGGTTCTTGGGTCAGGCACACCAGCAAAACAACGCTTAATAACCTGGAATGTAAATTGCGCCAAAGAATGAACGCACAAAGCTATTAGCTTTGGAGCGGTTACAATTGGTGTTTTTCTACCCACACAACAATAGATACGAGTTGTAATTAACCTTTGGCTTGTGAATTAGCTACAGAAAATCTATATATTTTCGTTAAAAACGGTTTCTTGGGTCAGCACACCAGCAAACAACGCCTTAATTAACCCCTGGATTAAATTGCGCCAAAAGAATGAGCCCCACAAAATAGTAGCTTGTAGCGTTTACAATTGCGTGTTTTCTACCCACACAACCAAGAGGAACATTGTAATTAGCCACCACCTTTGCTTTGAATTAGCTACAAAAAATTTATATATTTGGTGGTTGAAAAACAACGGTTCTTGGGTCAGCACCCCAGCCAAACAACGCATAAATAACCCCTGGAATAACATGCGCCAAAGCCTAGATCCCACAAAAGAGTAGCTTTGTATGTCAAGTTACAATAGCGTTTGTTTCTACGCCACGCCCACCTAGATGACAGTTGAAATAACCCTATTCTTGTGAAAATTAGGCTACAGAAAAATTTATATATTTTGCGTTAGAAAAACACGGTATTCCTATGGGTCAGCACACCACCAAAAACAACGCTAATTACCCCTGGATGTAAATTGCGGCCAAAGAATTGAGCCACACAAACTAGTAACAATTTGTAAGCGTGTTACAATGCTTGATTATCAACTGCCCACACAAAACAAGAGATACAGTTGTAATTAACCTTGCTTGTGAATTAGGCTACAAGAATAATTTATATAATTATATGCGTTGAAAAAGATGTTCATTGGGTCCATCACACCACAAAAGCAACGCTTAATTAACCCCGGATGTAAATTGCGCCAAAGAAATTAAGCCGCACAAACTAGTAGCTTTGTAGCGTGTTACAATTGCGTGTTTGTCTACTCCACACAAACAAGAGATTACAGTTTTAATTAACCTTGCCTTGTGAATTAGGCTACAGGAAGAAATTTATATATTTTGGCGTTGGAAAAAGACGAGTTTCTTGGGTCAGCACACCACAAAACAAACGCCTTAATTAACCCCTGGATGTAAAATTGTGCCAAAGAATTGAGTCCCACAAATAGTAGGCTTTGTAGCATGATACAAATTGACGTGTTTGCTACGCCACAACAACAAGATAACAGTTTGTAATTAACCTTTCTTGTGAATTAGAGCTACAGGAAAAGAATTTATATATTTTGGCGTTGAAAAACACGTTTTTTTCTTGGGTCACACCCAAGCATAAACAACGCTAAATTAACCCCTGGATGTAAATAGCGCCCAAAAATTGACCACACAGAACCTAGTAGCTTTGTAGCGTGTTACAATTGGCGTGTTTTTCTACGCCACACAACCAAAGATACAGTTGTAATACCTTGCTTGTGAATTAGGCTACAGAAAAATTTATATATTTGGCGTTGAAAGAAATGGTTTCTTGGTCATCACACCACAAACAACGCTTAAATTAACCCCTGGATGTAAATTGCCGCCAAAGAAAATAGCCGCACAAACTAGTAGCGTTGTAGCTGTTACAATTTGCGTGTTTTCTACGCCACACAACAAAGATACAATGTGAAATATAACCTTTGAGCTTGGAATTAGGCAACAGGAAAATTTATATATTTTGGCATTGAAAAAGACGGTTTCTTGGGGTCAGCACACCAGCAAAACAACGCTTAATTAACCCCTGGATGTAAATTGCGCCAAAGAATTGAGCACCACAAAAAAGTAGCTTTGTAGCGTATTACAATTGCGTGTTTTCTACGCCACACAACTAGAGATACAGTTGTAATTAACCTTTGCTTGTGAATTAGGCTAAAGGAAAAATGTATAAATTAATGCGTTTGTAAAAAGACGGGTTTCTTGATCAGCACACCAGCAAAACAACGCTTAATTAACGCCCTGGATTAAATTGCGCCAAAAAGTTGAGCGCACAAACTAAGTACGTTGTAGCGTGTTTACAATCTGCTGTTTTTCTACTCCACACAACAAGAGGATATAGTTGATTTTAACCTTTGCTTGAATTAGGCATACAGGAAAAATGTATATATTTTGGCGTTTAAAAAGACGTTTCTGGGGTCAGCCACCAGCAAAACCAACGCTTAATTAAACCTCTGATTAAATTGCGCCAAAGCATGAAGCCGCACAAACTAGTAAGCTTGTAGCGTTTTTACAGTGCTGTTTGTTTTTACGCCACACAACAAAGAGACAGTTTGTAATTAACCTTTGCTTGTGAATTAGGCTACAGGAAAAATTATATATTTTGCTTAAAAAAGGGATTCGGGGGTCACACCCAGCAAAAAAACGTTTAAATTAACCCTGGATGTAAATTGGCCAAAGAATTGACCCCGCACAAACTAGAAACTTTTACTGTTACAATTCGTGTTTTTTTACGCCACACAACAAGAATACATTTGTAATTAACCTTTGCTTTGAATTACTACAGGAAAAATTATATATTTTGGCTGAAAAAACGGTTTTTGGGGGTCACCCAACCACAAAAAAACCTTAATTAACCCCGGGATTAAATTGGCCCAAAAATTGAGACCAAAAAAGTACTTTGTAGCGTTTTAAAATTCGTGTTTTCTACCCACACAACAAAATACATTGTAATTAAACCTTTGCTTGTAAATTTGGCGGGAAAAATGTATATTTTTTGGGTTTTAAAAAAGACGGTTTTTTTGGGTCAGCACACCACAAAACAACGCTTAATTAAACCCCCGGGATGTAAATTGGCCAAAAAATTTGAGCCGCACAAATTTTAAAGCTTTGTACGTGTTACAATTGCTTTTTTAACCCACACAACAAAATAAGTTGAAATTAACCCTTTTCTTGTGAATTAGCTAAGGGAAAAATTATATATTTGGCGTTAAAAAGACTTTTTTGGGGGTCACCACCCAAAAAAACCCCCTTTAAAAAACCCCCTGGATGTAAATTCGCCAAAGAATTGAGCCGCACAAACTAGTAGTTTTGTAGGGTTTACAATTGGGGTTTTTTTTTTCCCCAAACCAACAAAATACATTGAAATTTAACCTTGCTTGTAATTTAGGCAACGGGAAAAATTAAAAATTTGCTTGAAAAGACGTTTTTTGGGTCGCACCCACAAAACAACCTAATTTAACCCCGGGATGTAAAAAATTTG
>JAODAL010005581.1:0-142065 GCA_025379985.1 Phyllomedusa bahiana | reverse complement strand
TCTGAGACACAGCCCTTTGCTCCTTCCTGAGTGGTATGATGGCTAAATGTTCCCATCTTGTTTGTACTTGCGTATAATTATTTGTATAGATGAACAAGGCACCTTCAGGTATCTGGAAATTGCACCCAAGGATGATCCAGACTTGTGCAAGTCCACAATTTTCTTCTTGATATATTGGCTGATTTCTTTAGACTTTCTCATGATGTTACACACATAAGCAGTGTGTTTCTGGTGTGCAATAAAATATATCCACAGCTGTGTCTCTAATTAACTGAGATTTTGCCATCAGAAGCTTCCAAAGACATTACATCATTATATGGGTTGTCTCAAATTGTTTAAAAGCATCGTAATCCTAGTGTATGTAGACTTTTGCCTTAAAAATTCTCTGTCTCTCATTCTGGCATTTGGCAAATATAAATAATTTTGGTTCCTAATAGACCTAAAGCAGGTAAGGTTTATTCTGATTTCATGTCAGATAGTGAGAAAAACATGCAGTTGTGGCTTTTTATATAGTGTATGGAAACTTCTGGTTTCAACTGTATGCGCTGTCTGGTTAGTTGATTTGCAGAACACATAAAACTGTAAGGCCAAATTTACACTTTAAGTGTAGTTTTTGTATGTGCATAATGCAACTGTATGTCACAAATGTCAGGTGCTCTTTGTCATTCCAAGTACCTTAACAAATAAGGTACTATACAATCCATTTCCAACATCTAGTATAATGCCTTATTGGAGATGTAAGGGAAATTCGCTGGGTTACCCACAGACTTTTGTGTAGAACCATTCCGAGGAGCGGGATCTGGACTTCACTGTAGGGGACTCCCAGGTTGCTACCCCTGACATAGTGCAAAAGGTACAGATGAGAAGCATGGTCAGACTGTCCATAGGTCGAAGCAAGTGATGTTCTTTTCGTGCTCACAGACAAGCCAAAGGTCAGGGCAGGCAACATGGTTAGGAAACAAGCCAAAGTCAAAAAACAGGAATCAATACACATCAATACACATCAAAATAAATTTCTCAAAAATACTAGGAAACAGCACCAAAGATCAGGCCCCCAATGTGGTAGAGGATTCCTTTTAATCATTCTTGCCAACTACCCTGGATCGTCTGGGAGTCTCTTGGAAAAGAAAAGTCCTCGTAAGCTCCCAAACTGAATGGTGCGGGCTCAGAAGCAGTGCCTACAACATCTGCAGCAGGAATTGGCTGTAATGTTGAGCTTGGCTCCTACTGCAGCAGCCAACTCTGACCTCAACCCTGTAGATGCCACAGTCAGTAGGGGCCCAAATTGGATTTTGGGGTTTTTTAAAGGGGGGAAAAGGGATCCTCTTTCTAAATATTTGTACCCTGCTACCCATCGATGCTCCGGTGCGGGATAAATTACAAAGGCAGCGGGGGGCCCAAATTAAAAACCCTCCGGGTTTTGCCAGGGCATGAAGCCCAAATGAGGCCTGTTCAGGCGGGAAACCCAAATTAGGTTTTTTATGCTTTAAATTTCATAGCAATTTTAAAAAAGAACCTAAAACCAAAAACACAAATTAATGTTTAAACATACTGAACACATAAAATCAATAAAAAACAAACACACAACCTATTTCCCTCCCAACTCCTGGACTACTGGGAGAGACAGCAACTCTATTGCATCTGCCAGCCAGCTGCTGGCTGATTTGTTTTTTGTAGTGTTGCCAGGGTAAAAGTAATTTAGTGCAGAGGGGCAATTTTTTATTAGGGGAAATGAGGGATGTTCGGGTTTAATAATAAATATATTTGTTTAAGAGGGGAACGGGTTCGTATAGGAAAGAGTAAAAAAAGTAAAGAAATCAGGCGATCCCCTTTTAGGGGGCGAGAAAATTTTGATGGTAAGTTTTTTGGAGAATTAGCTCCCTTCTTCGGACGGGGTGTTATAAAAGGGAAAACTGAAAATTTTAAAAGACTTTTTATACAAAAAAAAACATAAAACCTTAAAAAGGATTTTTAAAATTTTAAAAATAAAAAATGCAATATAAGGCAAAAAAGTCATTTAAAACGGTCAGAAGAAAAACAATTTGGAAAAATTTTGGGGGGTTGGGGGGGGCCCCATTTTTTTTTCGCTTTTCCTGTTAGCAATCAGGGGGGGTGTTTTTGTGACCCCCCAAGTTCATACTTTTAAATGTTTGACAAAAAACCCCGCATGAATTTTAAAGCCCCAAATTTGGGCAGAGTTTTTGACATTTTTCCCATTAACTTTGTTTTCCCCTTTCCCTTTCCCCCCTCGGGTATTTTTAAAATTTTCCCTTTAAAAAAAACAAACCCCGAATTTTTCAATAAAATTGGCCTTTCTGAAAATGGCAAAAAACATATCAAAAGAGTCAGTTCTCTTTTCTATCACATAACCCTATTTTACCCACAGATCAGTTCCCTTTTTCTATATATGACCCTATATATCAAAAAAGGGTTGCTTATTTTTCCTCTTTCATACATTTTTATAAAACACAGAGTTTCAGCATCATCCTTTTTTAAATATAACCCCTATATAACATGAGCCCCATTTATTTACTCTATCATTTACCCCTTTTAAAATCACAGAGCTAGCTTTCTCTCCCTCTATTTTATAACCCTAAAAAACATAGAGCGCATTTCTCCCCTCTATAATATGACCCTAAAATATAAAGGGAGCCCCAGCTTCTCTCCCTTATTTTAAAACCCAAAAAAATATATCGGGAGATCGTTCTCTCCTTTCATAAAATTTTTTTATATATAAAAGAGTAGTTCCCTCCCCTTTTAAACCATATAACCCCTTATAAAATCAAAGATCAGAAATTTTCCTATATTTCAAAAGGGGTTCTTTTTTCAATATAAAAACCCCTATAAATATCACAGAGTAGTTCCCCTTTTCTATAAAAAACCCTATATATAAACAGAGTCAACCTTTTCCCTCTACCCTTAAAACCCCTATAAACCACAAAAGTTCAGTTCCCCTCCTTATCATAAAACCCCAAAAAACCCAAAAGAGTATTTTCCTTCCCCCTATCATATAACCCCTACAGATCCCCAGAGCTCATTTCCCTCTCTTTTAAAATTATTTTTAATTTATTTTAGAGCCCCCTTTGGTTCCGGGGGCTTTTCTACATTCAATGGTTTTACAAAAATTAAAAATTGGGTAAAACAATTAAAGAGGTGAGGGAAAATTTTAACAAAACAATAAAAAAACCAAAAGGGAGAGGGGGGTTCCTGCCCCAGGGAAGGTTTACAGCCTTAGGGGGAAGGAGGGAAGGAAGAGGTGGGGGCAGACAGGGTTTGGGGGGGGAATTTGCAACATTTTTAAATTGTTGGAAAATTAGGCAATTAACGAAAAAAGGTTTTTTTCGGGTTTAAAATTTTGGGGCTACGATGAGGGGGTAAATTTGGGTATTGGGGATTTGATTCCCAGAGTGGGGGGTGAAACGAGAAAAAGTCTTGGAGACGGTTATTGAAGACTTTTAAAGGGGAGAGTAAGAAAAAATGGTCCTTTTGTAAGAGTGGGGGGATCAAAGAGTTTAAAAAAGCAGTGATGTATGGGGGTTAGGGGGGGAAAAAGGGAGCCCTTGTGGAGGTTTAAACTAACTTGCCCGGGGTTTTGGGCCGGGGACAAGGGGGACCCATAAAAGGTTTTGGCGAGGGGAGAGGGCAGGGAGAGTAGGAAAGGAGAATCGACCAGGGCCAGATTTTAAAAAGGTTTGGTTTTGGAGGGGAGCGAGAGTGCGAGACAGGAGGCTACAAAAGAAGATTTTTTGAAATAGCCCTAGGGGGAAATTGAAAAGGGGGTTGGCCCAAGCTTTTTTGTCTATCAAAGTTGGGGGAAATTAGAGCGATAAAAAATTTTTTCTTTTTTTAGGTGGGGAAAGCGGGGAAGAGGAAAAGGGGTTTCCCGGATGTGGGGTTTTGAAGGACAGTTTTGGGATTAAAAGGTTTTATAAGGCAGGGGGAACTTGTGGGGGCCCGGTGAAGAGTTTTTTAAGCATTAAACTGTGAAAGAGGGATCAGGGTGAAGGGATAGAGTGGGTTTGGGGGGAAGGGAACGAAAATTTTCCGTTTTCCCCCAGTTTAGGTTTAGGAAAAAGGGGAACAAGAAGGGGATATTAAACGAAAGAATCAGGGTTTGGGGATTAGAGAGGTGACTTCGGGCTGGAGACGTAAATTTTTGGGTGTCATCAGAAATACGGTAGTAATGAAACCCCTGTATGCTAAAACCGCCCCCGGGCCCAAGGGGGGGTAGATAGAGGAGAGAAAGGGACCTAGGACGCCCCCTTGGGGCCCCAACTGAGGGGGGTGAAAAGGGCTTAGTTGGTTGAGAATGAGAAAAGCGGGGAAGGGTTCAATCAGTGAGGCATGGGGAAAAATGGGAAAAGGGCCAAGCCCTTAAGCCGAGGGAGGAGAGGTTTTTTAGAGTTTTTGAGTGAATAAACGACAGTGTAAAAGGGAAGGGGGAAAGGTCTAGGAGAAAAAGGGCAAGAGAAATGGTGTGAGGTTTTGGCAGTTAAAAGGGTCTTGGTGATTTGGTTTGGGGCGGTTTCGGAAAGGTGGTGGGGAGGAAACCCCCCGATTGAATTGGGGGTCAAGGAAAAGAGTTTGGGGGGAAAAGAGGGGAGGACAGTTGAAGAAGCCCGGACTGTTATGGGGAGTAAAAGAGGCAAAAGGGAAAAGCATTAAGATGGGGCCTTTTTTTGGGAAACAGAAAGGGGGGGGGTTCAAGAGATGGTTTTTTTTAAAGGATGGGGGTGATGGAAGCGTTTTTAAAAAAGGAGGAAGCGAAGATTCCCGGGGGTTAAATGAAAGGAATAAAGGATAAAAAGGAAGGGATAAATAACAGCACAAAAGGTCAGGTTTGAGGTGGGTTTGGCAGGGGATTTCAAAATGGGGGGTGGTGGGTTTTTTTTTGGACAGTAAGAGGAGATTTTGTCATGATTGAAGAAGGGGAAAAAAATAGGGACGAATATTTTGAAGAGCAAGTGAAAGGGGTACGCTGGGGGGGATGCGGGAAAATAAGGAAAGGTGGGGGGGGACTGGGGGAGTGAAGCTTTTTTGATGAATTTATTTTTTTTTGGGAAAAGTGAGGGGGAAAAATCATCTTCTGGATAGGAAGAGGGGTGACAAAATAGGGGGTTTCTGGGGGATGGGGGGGACAGAGTTGAAGGGGAAAAAAAATTTTTGGGCAGGGGTTGTGGACAGGGAGGATTTTAGGTGGTGAAGTACCTTTGTTTGGTTTAGGATGAGTGCAGATTTAAATGTGTGGAGTGATTGTTTGTATGAGGTGAAGTCAGCGGTGGAGCGGGTTTCCTTCCAGCGGCGTTTGGCAATTCTGGAAGCTCGTCTCAGCTGTTTGGTGGAGTCTGTGTGCCAGGATTGTGTGTTGATTTTGCGGGTTCTGTTGTGTGTGAGAGGGGCGGCCGTGTCAAGAGTGGAGGTGATTGTGTTGTTGTAGAAAGTGGTGGCTGCGTCTCGGTCAGCAAATGAGGATATGGTAGAGAGGGGAGCAAGAGAGTCAGAGAGAGTGTGAAGGTTGAGGTTTTGTAGGTTCCTGCGTGGGTGTACTAGATTTGGTGCAGGAGAGGCAGGTGGAGTGGAGATGGTGAGAAGTTGTGGTCAGAAATAGGTAGAGGAGAATTTGAGAGGTTAGATAGGGGGCAGAGGTGGGTGAATATGAGATCCAGTGTGTGTCCATTTTTATGAGTGGCTCCAGAGGTACACTGGGAGAGGCCAAAGGAAGAGGAGAGGGACAAGAGTTTGTTAGTAGTGGAGTGGGGAATGTCGATTGGGATGTTAAAATCTCCCATGATAATAGTCGGGATGTCAGTGGAAAGAAAGTGGAGGAGCCAGAAAGCGAAGTGGTCAAGGAAGGTGGTGGCAGGGCCTGGGGGTCAGCCACTTGGAGGTTGGAGGTGGAGTAGATGCAGACAGTGTGCACCTCAAAGGAGAGGAGGATGAGGGCAGGTAGAGGGGAAATGGGGTCAAGGGAGCAGGTATCTGACAGAAGAAGGCCGACACCTCCACCATGTTTACTTCCAGGGTGGGGGGTGTGGGTAAACTGAAGCCCTCCGTAAGAGAGTGCAGCAGGGGAAGTTGTGTCAGAAGGTGTTAGCCAGGTTTCTGTTTTTCCAAGGAAGGATAGGTTGCGTGAGATGAAAAGGTCATGGATAAAGGGAAGCTTGTTGCACACAGAACGTGCATTCCATAAAGTTCCAGACATGGGGATAGGTACAGTGGGGGTGAGGGGGATAGGTTTGAGGCTTATGGGGTTCATGGATTGTGTGCTGCTCGGTTTGTAAGAGATGCGTGAAACAAGAGTGGGGATGCACTGAGGGGGCCCGAGATTGGGAGATATGTCCCCGGCAGCGAGGAGAAGCCGGGAGAGTGTGAGGAGGTGTGTGTGGGATAGAGCAAGAGGGGGTTGCGTGGGTTTTGTGAGAAAGGTCTTAATGCTGTGGAAGAGGTGAAGAGTAGAGGTCAGGTGTGAGGGTAAGACAGATGGGAAGATATGGAGACCATTTCCCAGTGTGGGTGTCTGAGGGTAGAAAAGGAGTTTGATGATTAGGGAGGCAGTGATGATCGTGGCATATTGGGTGCTGGTGTGAGTGAGGAGCAGAGAAAGGTTGTGTTTACATTAGGTTCACTTCTGGTTTCAATTCTGGTATTAATTCTGCAGACACTTTATAGAATTGCACTTCATGGATGTTGCACTGAATGACCTGGTCAGGGAATGACCAGTGTGCAAATCTAGCCTTCATCATTTACCAGGTGTGAAAGGAGGAGTGTGGGGATGGAGGGGTAGGATGTTTAGTGAGCAGAAGGACAGTTTGAAAAGTGATAGAAGGTAGACAATTAGGCCTCTTTTCAAGAGATGCAGACAGATTACAAAGTTATCATATAACCCTATATATCACAGAGCTCAGCTTCTCTCCTCTATTATATAACCCTATATATCACAGAGCTCAGATTCTCTCCTCTATTGTATAACCATATATATCACAGAGATCAGCTCTTTTCCCTCTATCACATCCTGTTCTCAGATAGGACAGCATAAACCACCTGACGGGTTCCCTTTAAAGCTACCAACATTAATACGCAAGTGATATGATTATAATGTACGCCATTTTACGCCTTCTAACTAGTAAGAGCTCGCCGTTTGTGTTATTATAGTAACATGTGGGTACAGCGCTATGGACCTAATGCGCTCTAAAATAAATAATAATAATTTTATGATACATGAGACATTAAAAGAAATTAGAAAACATTCATCTGGAAAAAGACGTGGTTTGTGACTTGTGATTTAGAGTTCTTATATAACTCAATAGCTGATTCATGTAGCCTAGAGTCTCCAAGAGCATTTCAGACAGTAGGTTCCTTACAGTCACATTTGGTGGAGTTCCTCATGATACTGTTGACATTTTTTTTTACTGTTTTTTTGTTTAAAGAGTCACTCTTTTTACAGCTACAGGAAACTGCAATGAGAACATTATGTGGGCTTTTCATGCCAACCTATGCCGTGGGCTGTGGGAAAGGGACTCGACTGACCTCACATATAGAAAAAAAACAGCTATGGATAAAATACTGTAAGTTTGGAAACAAAAAACAGGTCCACCAAGTCAAACCAATAATCCCAAAGTATTGATCCAAAGGAAGGCAAAAATCCCTATGAGGCGGATGTCAGCTGTCCCATACAAGAGGAAAAATTCCCTCCTGTCACCAAATATGGAGCAATGACTTTACCATAACTTGGAATATTATATCCTTCTTGAACTTGGTCAATGAATCTATCATCAAAACCTCATGTGGCAATGAATTCCATAGTCTCCCTGCTCTTACAGTAAAGAATCCCTGACAGTGATGATGGTGAGAACTTCTTTCCTTTAGATGTAGAAGATGCCCACTTGTCCTGGTTATAGGCCTAGGTGTCAAATGATCATGCAAAACATCTGTGTGCTGTCCTTTCATTTGTATGTACATGGTAATTAAATTGTCCCCAAGACATCATTTTTTTTTCCATGCTGAATAACCCCAAGTTTGATAGCCCGTCTTGTTACCATAACTAACTCATTCCATTAAAGGGGTGTTCCCACCATAGACTTCCCATCAAAGTCTGATAGGTACTGATCTCACCTCTGGGACCAGCACCTGTTTCAGGAAAGGGCCCCTGAAAGTTACAAAGCAGAATGGAGAGCCAGTCGTGCTTGCACATAACACCTCATTCTGTTCTATGGCAGATCCAGGTAAAGGAGAATGGTGTGTTTGTCCCATAGAACAGAATGGAGTGTTGTGTGCAGGCACAACTGGCTCTCCATTCTTCTCTGTGACTTTCAGGGGCCCTTTCCTGAAATAAATGCAGGTCCCAGAGGTGGGACCCACACCTAACATTCCTTGATGACATATCCTAGAAATATGCCATCAATGTCAATGGTGGGACCACCCCTTTTACCAACTTAGTCATCCTCCTCTGCACTCGCTCTAGCACAGCTATGTCCTTCTTATACACTGGTGCCTAAAACTGTGTACAATTTGTCATATGTGGCCTCACCAGTAATTTGCACAGATGCAAACTATGATCCTGTCTTGAAGATTTATGTCTCTTTGAATGCAACCTATGATTTTATTTGCCTTGGCAGCAGCTGCCTGGCATGAATCACTAAATTTAAGACTACTGTCTACCAATATCCCATAGTTTTACCCAGTATCATGCTATTAATTACATATTTGTACTTTGTTTCCTTAGCCTAAGTGCATGAACTTATATTGATCAACATCAAACTTAATTTGCATTTCTCCATTCAAGTCTCCAACTTCCATAAATCCCTCTGTGTTAATTACCTTACAACTTTGTATTATCAGCAAATATTGCAATTCTACTCTGTCAGCCATCTAAAAGGTCATTAATAAACATAATGAAAAGAAGAAGAGGACCCAATACTGACCCATGTGGGAGCCTAATACCAACCGTGAAAATGACAGACACCGCAAAAAAAAAAATCTGATGGACCCCATGGGGACATCAGGTGGCATTACTGTCCATCTTCCAATGGCTTCAGCACTCATCATTATTGGTGGTCCCTATAAATGATGCCCATCAAGATTACTTCTGTATTTTAAGATGGCTGAGGAGTTGAGTCCTCGGGCCACAAATCTTCAGACAGTGGGGGCAAGTTGGTCCATTTGGGAGTTGCTTTCACAGATCGGGGTTCTTCTGAACAGGGGCACAGACCGTAAAACAAACATTACAGGGCTGTTAACCCTTTCCTTTGCTATCCAGAACTAATTAGGACATTTTAGCTGGAGTTACACTTAAAAATATATATTTTCTAATCTACAAACAAATTCTATTACGGAACAAACCTACAGAACATATTTTGTTTGTTACCTGGGGACTGCCTGTACTAGTATTTACTAAAACCGACATGTTAGGAAAAGCCACCAGTCCTTTTTAAATAGTTTGCTAGAATATTTTAAAAGTGTGAATTCTCTATAAAATTGTAAGTTAGGGGCGAGACCATAAGACAAATCAGATAAAAATGATCATCTGGCCAGGACATTTTTCTACCAGCTTAAAGGGGTTGTCCACTTCCTAAGAAAATCTAATAGGCTGCTCCTGGAGCCCCATTCAAATAAAATAAACAATACTCACCTTCCTCTGGTCCCTGGTTCCAGCGCTGCCACTCTCCAGTCTTCTGTTTTCTTTCTGCTACTTCTGAACAGTAACATCACCACTCCAGCTCCTAAATGGCTGCAGTGGCCACATGCCACTACTTACCTCACTATTCTAAGCTATTCACTTCCAAACAGTGATGTAATAAGAGGCATGTGACTGCTGCAGCCAATCAGAGGCCGCAGCGGTGATATCCCCTTTCGGAAGTACAAAAAAGAAAACACAAGATCAAAGAGACGCATTGCTGGAACCAGGGACCAGAGGAAGGTGAGTTTTGCCCCACGTGCTGCCTGTTACTTATTTTAGGAAACATTATTCCAACTTAAAAGGACAAAATAATGACCCCTTTGAACCTCCCCAAAATTAAATGATAGTGCAGATACAATGTTGTCATTGAATAGAATTGTTGTTTATATACTATTGTATTCATAAAATACAAAGAAAATAAGGTTACCTAACCAAACACGGGAAAGAAACAAAACAAGTGTGGGGTGTTTACTATAGGAGAAGCATACAACAATATATGTATAATCCTCTGTTAGTGCAGGTGAAAAGTGAGGACCTGTGCAAAATGAGTCAAGATAAGGCAAAGTGTTTACAAAGCTACTTGACTATTTATTCTATGCATTAACAGTAAAATGCTAAATAAAGGTGAACATATACTTCAAATTATTTATGGAAACAAATAAATATAAATTGCTCTACTGAACCACCGACCCCTGCTACTCATTCACCACGAATTATATAAAGTGCATATCTTGGAACAAGACCAACTATAAATGTCTATATAGACATATTAACACATATTCATACAGCAGACTAAGTGGACATCATTATCAGGTATAAGCCTCAACTTTCCAACCCACATTTCACATCCAGCTTCTTCCAGAAGCAACAGCTGCTTAACTATATCTTATAGTAACCCTGTGATTATTTTGAACATAATATCAAAGATCCATGGTGGGATTCCTCAAAAAATTCAATCGCTTTAAACGTATTTTAAAAATTTCAGTTTTTTTAAAAAGGGTCCACATCAAGGAAAAGGTGCTGGATGTCACAGTTTTAAACCTTCTTTTTTTTTTTTTTTTTTTACATTGGAAGTAAAACTTACACCCGAATAGGATGGGCAATCGTTCAACGAATGGAATTGTTTAAAATTTCAGGAAAACTTCGATTCTGGGAACAAATCGAAGTTTTTGGGATTTCCGGAACAAGCGGCTTTTGATTGATAAAAAGGCTGGAGCACATGGGTTAAAATGGGGGCAAAGAAGTCTGGGGGGAAGAAAGGAAAACCTCAATGACATGTGCGGGAAGCCAAAACAGAACCGGGGGGATTCTGTTTACTCACTGACTATTACACCACCGGCCACTTTATTTGGTACACCTTCCAAAAGTCGTTAACATTAATTTCTAACGCCAACACATGGCGGCAACTCAAGGGATTTAGGTGTAGACATGGTCAAGACAATCTCCTGCAGTTCAAACCGAGTCAGTTGGGGAAGAAAGGTGATTTGGTGCCTTTGAACGTGGCATGGTTGTTGGGGCCAAAAGGGGTCTGAGTATTTCAGAAAAGTGATTTTCCTGGATTTTCACGCACAACCATCTCTAGGGTTTACAGAGAAGGTCCGAAAAAGAAAAACATCCAGTGAGCGGCAGTCCTGTGGGGCGGAAATGCCTTGTTGATGCCAGAGGTCAAAGGAGAATGGGCAGACTGGTCGAGCTGATAGAAAGGCAACAGTGACTCAAATAGCCACCTGTTACAACCAAGGTAGGCAGAAGAGCATCTCTGAACGCACAGTACGGCGAACTTTGAGGCAGATGGGCTACAGCAGCAGAAGACCACACCGGGTGCCACTCCTTTTAGCTAAGAACAGGAAACTGAGGCTCCAATTTGCCCAAGCTCATCGAAATTGGACAGTAGAAGATTGGAAAAAACGTTGCCTGGTCTGATGATGTCTCGATTTCTGCTGCGACATTCGGATGGCAGGGTCAGAATTTGGCGTCAACAACATGAAAGCATGGATCCATCCTGCTTGTATCAACGGTTCAGGCTGGTGGTGGTGGTGTCATGGTGTGGGGAATATTTTCTTGGCACTCTTTGGGCCCCTTGGTACCAATTGAGCATCGTTGCAACACCTTGTGGAATCTACGCCACGAAGAATTGAGGCAGTTCTGAAGGCAAAAAGGGTTCCAACCCGTTACTAGCATGGTGTACCTAATAAAGTGGCCGGTGAGTGTAAGTCCGGACGCCATGCTCGCTCCTCTCGCTGCTCTCGTTGTGCCGTGCTGTAGCTGCTGCAGTAGCTCTAGCTGAGATCTTACACAAAAGAAATAACTTTTATACAGCAATTTTTGGGGGGTGTCTCAGCTATTCTCAGAGACTGCTTCTCTTCCATTCTAATTTTGATTTTGTGGGTTATTGGAATTCAAGTCCAGTGTGCGTCCAATTCAGCTGCTTATACCGTTTATACTCGAGTATAAACCGACCCGAGTATAAGCCGAGGCACCTACTTTTGCCACAAAAACCGGGAAAGCTTATTGACTCGAGTATAAACCTAGGGTGAAAAATGCAGCGGCTAACGGGTGAATTTTAAAAATAAAAATAGAATCCCAAATAAAATTACATAGGCATTTAATGTCCCCCATAGGCAGGTATAGGCAGTTTAATGTCCCCCATAGGCAGATATAGGCTGGTAAAAGGCATTTCATGCCCCCCCATAGGCAGATATAGGCAGGTATAGGCAGTTTAATGTCCCCCATGGGCAGATTTTAGGCTGGTAAAAGGCAGTTTCATGTCCCCCATAGGCAAAATAAAGGCAGGTATAGCATTTTTAATGTCCCCCCATAGGCGTTTTAATGCCCCCCATAGGCAGAAAATAGGCTGGTAAAGGCAGTTTAATGTCTCCCATAGGCAGGTTATAGGCTTTGAAATAGGCAGTTTTAATGAAACCCATAGGCTGGTATAGGCAGCTATATGTCCCCCCTAGGCAGGCTATAGGCAGGCAATTGCCCCCAAAGGCAGGTATAGGTCCTCATAGGCAGGCTATAGGCAGGTATAGGTCGCCTAGGCAGGCTATAGGCAGGTATAGGCAGGCATAGTCCCCTAACAGGCTATAGCAGATAAGGTCACCTAGCAGGGCTATAGGCAGGTATATGCAGGTATAGGCTGGCATAGGCCCCCTAGACAGCTATAGGCAGTATAGGTCCCCTGGGCAGGTATAGGCAGTACTAGGCAGGTATAGGCATTACTAGGCAGGTATAGGCAGGATATAGGCAGTACTAGGCAGGTATAGACAGTACTAGGCAGGTATAGGCAGGCTATAGGCAGTATTAGGCAGGTATAGGCAGTATTAGGCAGGTATAGATAATACTAGGAATTTATTGGGCAGGTATATGAAGTAATATGCAGGTATAGGCAGTACTATGTCAGGGTATGGGGCAAAGGGAATAGAAAAAGATAGTACTAGGCGGGTATAGGGCAGTATAGGCAGTACTAGGCAGGTAAAAGCTAGTACTAGGCAGGTTTAGGGCAGGTAAAAGGCAGTACTAGGCAGGTATAGGAAAGGTATGGATAATACAGGCAGGTACTAGGCAGGTAAAAGGGCGGGTAAAGCAGACTAGGCGGGTATAGGCAGTACTAGGCAGGTATAGGCATAAAAGATAGTAACTAGGCAGGTATAATAGTACTAGCAGTATAGGGCAGGTATAGGCATTTACTAGGCAGGTATAGCATCGTTTTAAAACAAAAACAACCACTTACCTCGATCCCACTGCTCCGTCTCCCGGGCCGCTCCCGGTCTTCTCGCACAGGCGGGTGACGTCATCAGGCCGCGCAGCAGCACCCCGTTGAATGGACATGCGGAGCCACACGGAGCCTCGCTTCCCCCTGCCCCGCAGTGGGTATCCTCTTCTCCTGCTTTGCGCTCCGGAGGAGTCGCATGCAGGGGAAGAGATAGCTGACAGCGCACGGCCACCGCAGCTCCCAAACGCTGTCACTGACTCGGTTTCCCAGTTTATATGCGCTCCCTGAGGACCCGCATATAACTGAAGCGTCCCTGTCGGCGAAACGGGCCACCCGCAGCGCCCGAGCGCCGACAGTGACTCGAGTATAGGCCGAGGGGGGGATTTTTCAGCACATTTTTTTGTGCTGAAAAAACTCGGCTTATACTCGAGTATATACGGTACATTTTAATGCTATTTGGTCAGTTCTTGGAGCAAAATTTGAATACCCAAAAGGGTTATCTAACCTTTTTTTTGCTGTTGTATTCATTTTAAAGAAACAGCGTTTTTTCAATCCACGTACCAGTTAATTTTAACGTCAAAGATGAAATTTTTCCTGTAGGCATAATTTATATTTGAAGGTTATTTAAGCGTGTTTCTGCTGTTGAAGTCAGTAAAATACACGTCGCTTTAACACGCCACATACCAGTTAATTTTTGGCTGCTCAATTCTTTTGCACAATTTATATCCAAGGGTTCATTAAGCGCGTTTGTGCTATTGTAGTCAGTAAAAGAAACAGTGTTTTTCAACGCCAAAGACAACATTTTTCCTGGTGATTCCTGTAGCATAATTTATATCCGAAGGTTAATTAAGCATGTTTCTGCTTTTGTAGTCACTAAAAGAAACGGCGTTTTAACACGGCACATACCAGTTAATTTTTTCCTGGTGATTTCTGTAGCGCAATTTATATCCAAGGGTTATCCAAGCCTGTTAGTGGGTTCATTTGGAGTAAAATACAGGGTGTGTATTTATCATATACAGATTTCTTCATTAAACAAGTCTGTAAATTTTTAACAAACAGTAGTCAGACAGAGAGGTGAGGCTCTTCACCTGCGAGTGCAGTGGCACAACATTCCTGGAGAAAGGCACAGTCTCAGCACAGTAACGGGAAGTCGCAGCAGGGTCCACTTGGTGAGGCCAGAACTGTCGGATTCATCTAGCGGACGTGTGTTGACCAGCAACCCAAGGGTTCTTGACTGGTTGACTAGGCCATCCACTTCCTCCCAGATGACATCTGACAAGCCCAGCCAAGAGTCGGTGGGAACGTCAGACACAACCCTTAGTTGGCATGGCCCGGGAACAGCTCAGCGGCTCTCACCTGTCCTCAACCCACCTCTGTTCTGTCCGGTTCCCTCAGCCAGAGATCTACTATGTGGTCTGGGCTCAGCGCCACTATAATACGAGGATGAACAATTTGAGGAGGCATCAGCACTACTTGGCAGCGAAGAAATGGGGCCGACATCCCCTGCTTCTTGAGGTAGGCGACAAAGTATGGATGTGGAGAGTGGCATGGGAGGTCATGTTGTGAGGGGTAAGCCTCTGCATACCGAAACCGTTGAGGAGGACAGCAGTGAAGATCCAACAATAATCGATGATTATGTAGCCGACCGCACTTGGGAGCCAGGTGAAGCAAGGGCTTCATCATCGTCAGGAGAAGAGGGCGTCAGCTTCCGCATCAGGCAGCGACGCAGCCAGCAAGTGGGTAGTGTGGCCGTGAGTCAGCAGGGTAGCAGCAGTGCGAGGTCGGGAGCCAAACGGCCACAGGGTAGAAAACCCGCTTCGCAGGTCCAAGAAAGTAGCGGCACAGGGGCTCAGCAAAGCACACCAGTAGAAAGTCACTCAGTGCGGAGCTTGCGGTAAAATCAGCTACTCGGTGGTGTGGCAGTTCTTTGCTAAGACACCGGTGGGGCTGAATATGGGTATTTGTAGAATCTGTGGGCAGAAAGTGATGCGTGGCCAGGGAGCTAACGTTGGCACCACGGCCCTGCGTCAACACAAACGTGGCTCAGATGTGGTGGTCCATCCTGCAGCCGCAGCAGCAGCGCCTAGTGGCACGCATACCATTTCAGCCAGTCAAGGCTCCACCACCTCTGCAGAAGGGAGCTGTTTCTCTTTGCCATCATCTCCCGCCAAAATGCTCCTGCTCCCCCGCTACTCAGGGTGTCCAGCAGACATTCAATGAAGCGATTGCAAAGAGACAACAGTATGCGTCCAACCATCCTAAGGTACAGAAGCTGACTGTGCACCTGTCCAAGTTGTTGGTACTGCAGTCCCTCCCTTTCCAAATGGTGGACTCTGCACCGTTCAGAGAACTAATGGCTTGTGCCGAGCCGAGGTGGAGAATTCCAAGCCGTAATTTCTTTTCCAAAAAGGCAGTACCACCTGTATGAACAGAGAAAGGCCATTAACAATTTTTATATGATTCAGGCGGACAGGAGTACTCCCCTGTGTAACATTGATGTCAGCCAGTGGCAGCTCATGCATGACACCTGCCGTTTGCTGAGGCCATTTGAGGAGGCCACATTATTTGTCAGTTGCCAGGACTACGAGATGAATAACGTCATTCCACTGCTTCATGTCCTGGAACAGATGCTGAAAAATCTGTCCGGACAGGGGACTGCAGACATGGCGACTACATCTCACGGGCAAATGATTCCGGTGGGGACTGAACTGGAGGAGGAGGAGGACATTGGAGCACAAGCATTGTCTGATGAATTAAGTGGTTTTTCTATCCAGGTGACAGGAGCGGAGGAGCAGGAGCAGCTGGAGGAGGTAGATGGAGATGAGGAAGACAGGGCAGATGAACCCGCAAGCACCGTGGCAGTATACAGTGGAGATGGAGCAGGGATCCCTCAGAATCACTTTTCGCACATGGCCCGCACATGCTGATTTTGCCTGGCTATGACCCGCTGAATAGTTCACCATCCGCAAGGGATGATTCTGGCTCTCCACCCTATTGGACCCTCAGTACCGATCCAAAATGGGAGCCTTTTCCCAGCTGCTGAGAGGGAGGACAAACTCAAATACTATAGAGAAATCCTCCGTAGTCAGTTGACCACTGCCTATGTGCAGCATGGTCCATCCTCTGACAGGTCTGACCGGTGGGTTCCTCAGCGCTCGCGTACCACTGCCCGCGGCTGCTGTGGGAAGGTGGGGTAGGAGCATACCAGCTCCATCACAGCAACCTAAGTCTGGAGTCGCTGATGAGCAGCTTCCTTCACCCACCTAGTGAGGAGGGCACTCGCCAGCAGCAGCAGCAGCAGATGGACCTGGAGCAGACCCTGAACCAACAGGTGGTGGCCTACTTGGACAGCACTCTGCCACCACAGTTAGAAGACCGCTGGGCTACAGAGCACCAAACTGGATGTGTGGGCCCCAACTTGCTGAGTTTGCAGTGCAGAAGTTGTCCTGCCCGGCCAGTAGTGTGGGATCAAGTGGGTGTCAGTGCGGGGGGGCCATCGTTACCCCAAGGAGAACCCGCTTGTCCTCCGGAAATGTGGAACGACTGACCTTTATCAAGATGAATCAGGCGTGGATCGGCCAGGATTTCCACACACCAATGCCAGATTACATCAGCCATGACGCCTCCCCAAAACTTTAAGAAATGAGTCTGGATTCAAACTACTTGCCTCAGCCACTATTCAACCGCCGCCCCCCGCATGATGCCACACATCTGCGGCCAGTTTCTCCCTCTGCCTACCACCATCTTTACAAGGGACTGGTAGTACCACCCACCTCTACACTCTGTCATTGTGCCACTGTCTGACCTCATGCTGCTGCTGGTGCCATGACATCCACACTGTGTCATTGTGCCACTCTCTGACCTTATGCTGCTGTTGATGCTGCTGCCGTGACCTCCACACTCTGTCATTGTGCCACTCTCTGACCTCATGCTGCGTCTGCGGTTGTTGCTTCTGCGGTCACCTCCACACCCTGTCATAGTGCCACTCTCTGACCGCATGCTGCTGCTGTGGCTGCTGCCGTGACCTCCACACTGTGTCATTGTGCCACTCTGTGGCCTACTCCTGTTTTTGCCACCTCCACACTCAGTAATTGTGCCACTCTCTGACCTCATGCTGCTGCTGTTGATGCAGTCAAACCCCCACACTGTGTCATTGTGCCACCCGACCTCATTGAGCTGGTGCTGCTTCGTGCCCTCCACACTCTGTCATGTGCCACTGTCCCCAAGCAAACCCCAAGCATGTGGCATTACATTTGGGATGGAGGCAGGGAGTCCCCTCAGACCTTGCGCACAGGCCCGCAGCAGCTGATTTTTCCCGGCATGACAGCCGAATAGTCACCATCGGCAGAGGGATGACTCTGGCTCTCCACCCTTTGGACCTCACTAGGGCAAAATGGAGCCTTTTTCCAGCTGTGAGGGAGGACAAACTCAAGTACTATAGAGAAATTCTCCGTAGTTTTGCTAACGTTCCGAACCATTTTGGCCAAGGGAATTCTACCCTCCATTAGCTATATCATTAATACCTAAAAAGTTCCAACATGTTATTATGAAGTATAAACGTGGTATTTGATCCAGTTTCTGCTGACACCAATTTGTTGAATGCAGTGTATGGAATTGAAGGAGACCCTAACAAAAGGGAATGTTTTTAGGTGCTTTTTTTGCATTCGGTGCCATTAGTGATGGAATTAGTACAAAACTGGAAAAGTGAAGCACAAGCAAATGCTACAAAACGTTGATAGTTCTTCAGTATGAAATGTGAATCGTATGTCCAAATTCCCAAAAGAAAAACCGCCTCCGCCTCCTCCTTGACCTCGTCTGTCATATCTGTGTACGTACCTTCCTTCATCCCTTAACCACATCTTGCCGGCTGTCCGACCCTTACGCTTGTCCCGACTCCGAGTTGCTTACGATTTTTTTTACCTTGCTACCCTCGGGTGCACCGCAACAGTCCCGTTTAGGGTAACGCCTGGTAGCTCCTGCCGGCAAGTCATCCCGCTTTGCGGCGGGCTCTGGTGAAAACCGGGACCTACTTAGATTCTGCTCCTGCGTGGCTATTGCCATCGTCCCCTACTGTGCTGCGACTGTGGCGGCTCCGTAACCTACACTTGTTCTTTAGCTATTATATCTTAGGGACTCAGCCGTTTCTTTCACTGGCGCTGATTTTTACCTTGTCAGCTGCTTTCCACTTCAGTTTTTTGTCAGCTTGCCCCCTAATGCCCAGGAATTTTAGAGTGAAGAATTTGTAGGGGGCGGCATCATGTGCGTGTCATACTAAAACACAGTACTGTATGTAGACCAAACCAAGCTCCCTCTGCATATTTAAGCATGGCACAACGTTCTACAGCACCCTGCAGGCTCTGTGCAGCCAGGAAATAGCTGTTTTTAATGCGATTCGTCCCGGAGTAATTCGGGACGAAACTGATTTTGTCGGAAAATTCTGCGAAGTCGGCGAATCTAATTTTTTAGAAATTCGCCCATCTCTAGTACTGACCTACTTAGTAGAGTTTTCCTGTTATTTATGCAGCACGGCGAACACTGTAAAAATTAAGCCCAGAAAATAATGGCGTTTTTTTCCCACCATTTTCATGGAACAATGCTAAAAAAAAAAATGGAACACCTGTGCACCCAAAATGCACACTACACTCCTAGATGAGATACAAGAGGGATATTGAATACAAAATGTGGTACTTCTGGAAGGTTTCACCTGTTCTGGTACTTTTGGGGCTTTGTAGATGCGACATGGCATCCACCAAAATCTGCCTGCCAAAAGCCAAATAGCGCTCACTCCTTTGTATGCCCTCCAATGCGCCCAAACAGTAGTTTTCACCCACACATAGGGTATTGCTGAACTTGGAAGAAATTGGGTAACAAATTTTGGAATATCTTTTTCCAGGATTCCTTGTAAAAATTAAATATTTTCAGCTAAAACTGCAGATTTTTGGGAAAAAATACATCTTTCATTTTCACTGCCTAATACTAAAAAAATTTGTGAAACACCTGTGGGGTCGATATACTCACTACCCCCCTGGATATATTCCTTAAAGGGTACAGATTCCAATATGAGGTCTTTTTAGGGGAATTTATTAAGTTCTAGCACTTTGGGTGCCGACAAACCTGTAATGGCACCTAAAGAAAATGTTAATGAAAATGAGGCCCCAAAATCTGTTAGGTGTTCCTCCTATTCTGAGGCTTGTGGCTGTATCAAATAACACACTAGGGCCACATATGGGATGTCTCTAAAAATGGTAGAATCGGGGGATTCGATATTAAGTTGCATTTCCCTGGTCACCTCTATTGTGTTCCAGTGAATACTGGCCAAAAATTTAAAATTTTAATCCATTTTAATTTCTGTGAAACACCTTATGGGTTAAAAAACTACCTAAATGCTGTTTGAAATATCTTAAAGGGTGTAGTTTCTTAGATGGAGTCATTTATGGGGGTATCTAACATACAGGCCCCTCAAAGACACGTCAGAAGTGGACTGGTCCCCAAAAAAATCAATGTTGCAAATTTTCTTGAAAATGTAAAAAAAATTACTAAATTTCTAATCCCCCTATTATTATAAAAAATAAAAAGTAATTTAAAAACTATGCCAATTTACAGTAGACATATGGTAGATGCTAGTTATGTGCTATTTTGTGTGGAACAACTGTCTTGCACACAGAAATTTTTGAACTTTAAAAATAGCAATTATTTCAAAATTTTCATGACTTTTTTTATTTTTCACAAATAAACAAAGATTGTATGGACCAAAGTTTTTTTTACTAACTTAAAGCACAATGTGTCCAGAGAAAACGATCTCTGAACCACATGGGTAGGTAAAGGTATCAACATGTTATTCCCACATAAAATGACACGTCAGATTTAAAAAATGGGGCTCTGTCAGGAAGGTCAAAACTGACTGTGTCATTAATGGGTTAAAGATGCTTTGCCATGAATTTGAGAGGACAGAGGAACCAATAGAGGCGCTATTTGGTGTACAAAGGATGAATGAGAGAAGTCCATGTGTAATTGCAAGTGTAAAGCGGAAAACCCAAAACATAAGCATGACATATATTTTATATGTCAACTCTATGCAACCTAAAAAAATAATCATAAACTTTTAACAATATTATGAGGAATTCCACCAAATGTGACTGTAATGAACCTACTGTCTGAAAAGTTCTTGTAGCCTCTAGGCTATATGAATCAGCTATTGAGTTATATAAGGACTCTACATCACAAGTCACAGCACTCTGGACCTAAGGGCAATCTAAAATAAATAATAATAATAATCTTATGACACATGAGACATTTAAAAGAAAGTAGTACACAACCATCTGGAAAAATACGTGGTTTGTGACTTGTGATGTAGATTCCATATATAACTCAATACAAATAAAAAAACCAGCAGCACACTATATTAGAATACATGAAAAAACATTCCTGCTTTAAAAAAAACATGAATGTTTTTTGAGGTTCTTAGTTCACACTTTTGATCAAAACTGCTTAAGCCCACCTTCGAACGTCAATGAGACCTCAATGCAGGTGGGTCCTACACTACGTTACAATAACGTTATATTTCTCTGTGGCCTGTCCAGACTTACCTTTCAGAATGTGAAGGCACCAGCTACTGAATACACTATACTGATTTAAAAGCCTGTGAGAATGGGTGGAGTGCAAAAAACCAAGATGGAGGCAGCGATTCCCCCTATATACAATTAAAAAATAATATTTGGTCTATTCAGCTCTAGCGGCCCTCTGACTCCGCTTTGTGGCAACCCTGCACTTGCCACACTTGGGCTCCCTAAACACGCGAAACCACTAACATTTCGGGATATCCTTTCTCCCGCGTCCCTGAAGTCGTGGGCGGACATTGCGGGGGGTAGTGGGGACCACGTCATTTGGATGGCTACAAATGATGCAAATCCGCCACTTCTACATGACTAATAATGCTAAACTGAATTTGCACAGAGCCTTGACTACCTTTGAAATTATCTGCACCCAAGAAAGCATACCTACCCACTTCATATCTCAATTATACCATTTGCTTGTACAGGGGCTCACTAACACACCCCCCTCTCACCAACTGCGTTGGGAGCGTGAAACCCAAAGATCGATATCGGAGGAGGACTGGTTGAAGTCCTATAGCCTTGCATTTAAGTCTCTGGTCTCTTGTCGTCTCCAGGAGCTGAATATTAAGATCATCTCTCGATGGTACAGGGTTCCCACCCTACTACACAGGTTTTTTCCCTCTGTATCTTCCAATTGTTGGAGATGTGGCCAGGCTGAGGGGCGCATGCTGCATATTTGGTGGAAATACCCGATAATCGCTTCGTTTTGGGATAAGGTGATTACTGTAATACGGTTAGTCACGGATATTCAATTACAAAACGACCCAATGGTGTTGCGTCTATCCATGATTCCGAGGACGGCTTCAGAACTTAAAGGGAGTTTAATTGTTTTCATGTTAATTGCAGCCAGGGTCCTAATCCCAAGACTTTGGAGGTCCGTTACTCCTCCCTCTTTGTCTGACTGGTTTAGGGAGACCTTTATCCTCCAGCGTATGGAGGAATTGAGACTGAATAGTATGAGGGGAAGGGAGAAATATGGTCGAACATGGGGCGAATGGACTGCCTTTGTTGCCTCCCCGGATTATACTACATTTGCGTAATTGTTTTGGCGCCTGTTTAGGTGTGTGGTGGTCTCCTGGGAATGATGTTCTTGCTGGACGGTTCCTGTCTTGTTTTGTTCTTGGGGTGCCAAACTTGCAGAGGGTATCTGTCATTGCTAGGTCATGCTATTTTGACGACAAAGTACTTTTTTTTTATTTTTTTTCTTATTAATACTTCACTTTTGTTAAATTTCATAGTTACTGCTTATTCAGAGAGAACTTATATGGACAGTGTGTGGATCTTTTCTTCCCTACCTTGGAGTATTATATGCTGATTGCTTTGATACTGTACGCTGACCATTACAAATGTGTTATACTTTTGTATGTTTTTAATTATATATTCCATTCACCTTTCTATGTATGTATATCAGTGCTGATTATTTGTGGATTTTTCTTAATAAAGCATTGAATGATGAAAAAAATTATATATGGGTCAGCACATCAAAAAGACCTCTTAAAAAAGTCAACATGGGTGCACGCTGTCGTGGCTGTAATATAAATACACATAACAATGCCAGCAGCACACTATATTAGAATACATGAAAAAAACATTCCTGCTTTAAAAAGAACATGAAAGTTTTTTGAGGTTCTTAGGGCGACATGTCCCAACACGCCAACGCCAGTTTTTTGTTCTATTTTGCGGCAAACCCACTTTTTACGCCATATTCTTGTTGTAAATGGACTGTTATACACCAAAACTAGGCGCATTATACGCCGGGAACGACACTTTGTACTGCGACTAAATATGGTGCACTGTGCGCCCCCGTCGGGAAATGCGCCTATTGAGGTGCCTTTCATATGTTATGTGCCCCCGTCGGGCAATGAGCCTCGATAGACATATACCATATACTACCAATAATATGCTATGTGCCGAGTGTTGAGCAATGCGCCTTTTTTGATGCAATGCGCCCTTTTTTGATACAATGCCCCCTTTTTTTATGCAATGGCCCCTTTTTTTGATACGATGCCCCCTTTTTTGATACAATTCCCCCTTTTTGTATGCAATGCGCCCTTTTTTGATACGATGCCCCCTTTTTTGATACAATGCCCCCTTTTTTGATACAATGCCCTCTTTTTGATTACAATGCTCCCTTTTTTGATACGATGCCCCCTTTTTTGATACAATGCCCCCTTTTTGGATACAATACACCCTTTTTTGATACGAAGCCCCCTTTTTTGTCACAATGCCCCCTTTTTGGATACAATGCCCCCTTTTTTGATGCAATGTGCCCTTTTTTGATACAATGCCCCCTTTTTGGATACAATGCCCCTTTTTTGATGCAATGCACCCTTTTTTGATACAATGTGCCATTTTAGGCGTATTAAGTAATCTATGCAAGGTATACCTGACGCCAATTTTTAGAAAGTATCGGACTTTCAGGCGCACTTTACACTGATTTAATGCGCCTAAAACTGGCATAGATACGCCACTTTTCGGACATGTCGCCCTTAGTTCACACTTTTGATCAAAACTGCTTAAGCCCACCTTCGAACTTCAACGAGACCTCAATGCAGGTGGGTCCTACACTACGTTACAATAACGTTATATTTCTCTGTGGCCTGTCCAGACCTACCTTTCAGAATGTGAAGGCATCAGCTACTGAATACACTGCACTGATTTAAAAGCCTGTGAGGATGGGTGGAGTGCAAAAAAACAAGATGGAGGCAGCCATTCCCTCCTATATACAATTAAAAAATAATATTTGGTTCATTACATCCAAAAGACCTCTTAAAAAAGTAAACATGGGTGCACGCTGTCGTGGCTGTTTTTTGCACTCCACCCACCCTCACAGGCTTTTAAATCAGTGCATTGTATTCAGTAGCTGGTGCCTTCACATTCTGAAAGGTGGGTCTGGACGGGCCAAAAGAGAAATATAACGTTATTGTAACGTAGTGTAGGACCCACCTGCATTGAGGTCTCGTTTGAAGTTCAAGGTGGGCTTAACAGTTTGATCAAAAGTTTTAACTAAGAAAATCAAAAAACTTTCATGTTTTTTTTTAAAGCAGGAATGTTTTCTTCATGTTTTCTAATATAGTGTGCTGCTGGTATTGTTATGTGTATTTATATTACAGCCACAACAGCGTGCACCCATGTTTACTTTTTTAAGAGGTCTTTTGGATGTGCTGAACTAAATATTATTTTTTACTTATATAACACAATAGCTGATTCATATAGCCTATAGACTACACCAGCTTTTCAGACAGTAGGTTCATTACAGTCTCATTTGGTGGAATCCCTCATGGTATTGTTTGGTATGGAAATTTTATGATTATTTTTTTTTTGTTTAAAGAGTTACTCTATTTGCAGCTACAGGAAACTGCAATGAGAACATTATGTGGGCTTCGCATGCTTACCTATTCTTTGGACTGTGGGAAAGGGACTCAACTGACCTCACATATAGAAAAAATCTAGCTATGGATAAAATATATAGAAAAGGTATTAACAATTTTGCGAGGTTCAGTAATTCATAGTATTAAATTTGTTGGAACGTTGAACTAGAATAACAAAAGTATTAACTTGACACAGAAACACAGCCAAGAATTTGTTGCATTTTTTTAGTTTTTTTAATTTGTAGAGATAACGGTGGCTATTTACAAACCATCATGTTCAGGACAGAAACTGCATTAAATGCTTTTTTTACATGCATCTTGCAGTGGTGCAATTTCTCAGGACATGTAGGATAGGTTCTGATGAGGACTCTTTTTCAAAACAGACAAAGGATTTTACATGCTGTTTTGAGAAAGGAGAATATAAGGAAATGACAATTATAGTTTTGAGAGACCAAGATTGTGAAAGAGAGAAGGTATACTCAAAAACACGTGAGATTTATTTCATCATACAATGGAACGTGGCATTGGCCTATTGATCCAGTTTTGATTAAAGGATTTGATTTAGAGACATTTGGTGAGTAGTTTTTTATGGAGGCAAATTAATGTTTTTGATTTTAGAAGCTATACTTTGGGAGGATGCTCTACTAACGGAGAGAAGATTGCCTATCCAAACATTGGAAACTCCATTAAATTTATCTCCAGTGATGGACAAAGGGAAATTAAAACAAGTCAGATGTTAAGAAGATCGAGTTATTTATTATGCTACATGTCCTTGCAATTTGATATATGTGCTTGATATCTCAAAAACCAAAATAGGAGTCCATGGACATGTCAACGATGTTTTAAAGAAAGAAAGATAGGAATTCCATGGCACACAAAAAGAGTAGGGTAGATTTGATTTACAATACAAAAATAGCTTTATTAAGACTTATTAGGCTCAAAGTTTATATAAAATATACCAAAATTAGGAGAGAAGGGGGAAGGAAAAGGGGGAAAGGAGATGAAATCCTTCACCTTGTATCTTCACAAAGAATGGTAGTTAAGTATAAAAGTCCCGTCTGGAGTTAGGTTGGAAGTTATTATGGTGTATCCTGTTGATCTTACCATTGGGTAGGTAAATTGGTCATTCTGGCTTTATGATTCTTGGGGAAAATTGTAGTCAAGAATTTCCAGATCAATACCCTTATACAGACACGTATCACCATGTATAGCTCAGCGAAGGTCCTTTTATGACGGTGCTTAGAGGATAAATCTTCTTGTGGTGACCAATACTAGTGAAGGTTCAATGCTCCAATGTGCTGCGACGTTTTGGATCATTTGACCTTTTTTTCAAGCCACAGGCACTATGCACAAGAGGGAACGGTGCCCAGAGTAGATGTTTTGAAGTCCTTTCAAGACTCAAATGATTCTAGACTGAAACTTATACTAAGGTACTTTAAAGTGTTCTATGTCTGCAATGATACATTTTACAAGGTAAAGGGGATAAATAGAGGGATAAATAAATAAAGTGGTGATTGAAGGAAAATGTTGGCACAATTAAAGGTTAATGAATAAACAAGTTTGGTACCTTCTCTCCAGAGGGCACTTTATTATAATTAGAAATATATTTCTCCTATGCAATCTTTGTACACTAGGTGGTCATAAACTTCTCCATACCTTCACCTTCATGGGAACACATCCTTATGCTGAACTACACATTGTGTACCTACTGCTTGAAGTGTGGGGTGGGTCATTTCAGCACCATGGCTAATTCTCCAGTGGACCCTAACTCTGATCTGTGCGCGCTGTACAGGTTCCTCTCATCATAGGCTCACTACTCCTGTAAGTAGAGCATTATTTAAGTGCTATGCTCAATCATGGAGAGGACTGTGCAGCCAGATGGCGAGTCTTCTCTTTACCTCCCCACACTCATCTCTATAATTATTGCTGGGAGGAAACATGAAGCAACAGTCAGGACCATGCTGGAGCCTGGAGAGTAGATTAACCACTGGACCTAGTTATGTAGCATTAACCCTTCCACTGTCCTCCCCCAGGCATCCTTATATTAACCCCTTCACTGTGCTACACCTTCGGGAATAGTTAAATTAACCCATTCACTGCCTTTGACCTCTAGGGGTACTACACTAACCCATTCACTTTACTATATGACCAGGGATGTTTACATTGCTCGACATATGTTATGTACGTTATGTTATGTACAGTATATATGTTATGTAACCCTCCCTTGAATGTACAGTGCCCTCGAACTAAGGGCACTGCAAAATAAATAATAATAATAATAATTAACCCCTTCTCTGCCCTAGACCCCCAAGTATTCAGCATTAACCCTCCCATTGCTCTCCATCAGAAATTTATACAATCTCAAATTCTCCCCTAGACCATTCCTTACATTAACCCCTACATTACCTTAGACCATTTAGTATGCAACATTAATCCTTTCTCTGCCCTCCATCAAGGTTCCCAACATTTAACTTTACATTGCCACCAATGATCCTTACATTAACCCCTTTACTGTCCTGGACCACCAGAGATTTTGAGATCAGCTCCTTCACTGTCCTAGATACCAGGGGTGGGGGTCTGGTCAGTTCTCTCAGGTTCCACTGAATGAATCGTTAAAATAACAGCCAGTTTGAAGGAACCAGAGAGAAGTAGGAGTCTATTCTCCGGAATTATCTTGTAACAGTGTTTTGGGGTATACATTGTATAATATAATTAATTCCAGGGGTACAGTGTGAATTATAATTCATTTCAAGAGTAACCCAAGAATTGGTGGTGATTACAAAGTTTTTAATTATTTATTAAATCACCCATGTCACAATAAAAGTTAACACTGCATCATATATTCTGAATAGTGAATGGCAATATCAATCTATTTGCACCAAATGTACCTCTAAACTGCTCCCAAAGATACTAAGAAGTTAGATGGAAATGCGTCTTTAGTTTGTAAATTTCATTATTAGCACAATATTTGTCATTGCAGATTTTCCATTTCCACCTGTTATCCCAATAGTGAAAAATTGATAACATAGCTGTCAATGGATGGTTGCCATGTTTCTAACAATTTCCTCTACTATCGCCCAGTATGTTTGACTTTGCTAGCATTTCCATAGTCAGTGATATAGATCTTTGTGACACTCATTAGATTTAGGGCAATGTGTGATTCTGTGCAGATTATAAGGCAATGAAGAGAGAATAAATGCCAATACGCATCAAGTATAATGCAAAACTGGATATCTCGCCACATCTGAGTCATTTAACAAACCCAGAAACCCCAAATGTATGTACCTGAATGCCTAAACACACTGTTCATAACTACTGGTATGGGGCTCAATATTGTGGTTACACATGTGAAGAGGCCCACCATCACATCACATTGGTTCTGTGGGCCTCATTAGATAAAAGGGGTTGTCCCTTATTATTGAAATTTTATTTTTATTGATATATATTTAATTCATACAATGTCATAATATATTTAGTGGGAATTCAGAAGATGTTTAAAATCACTGAAAGTTCAAAACATGGCTGTTATTCAAGTTAATAGAATTACCGTATATACTCGAGTATAAGCCGACCCGAGTATAAGCCGAGACACCTACTTTTGCCCCAAAGAACGGGAAAGCTTATTGACTCGAGTATAAGCCTTTGGGTAGAAAATGCAGCGGCTACTGGTAAATTTTAAAAATAAAAAATGGATACCAATAAAATTACATAGGCAGTTTAATGTCCCCCATAGGCAATTATTAGGCAGAAAATATGGCCCTATATGCAGGTATAGCGGTATATGTCCCAAAAGGCACGTATATGGCCACCCTAGGCATGTAATAGGCAGTTATATGTCCCCCATAAGCAGATTATAGGCAGGTATAGGGCAGGCTGTAGGCAGGTATAGGGCAGGTTGTAGGCAGGGTATAGGCAGGTATAGGGCAGGTATAGGGCCGGCTGTAGGCAGGTATAGGGCAGGTATAGGCAGCTGTAGGCAGGTATAGGCAGCTGTAGGCAGGTATAGGCAGGTATAAAGGGGCCGGTGTAGGCAGGTATTTGGAGGTATAGGCAGCTGTAGGCAGGTATAGGGCCGGCTGTAGGCAGTTATAGGCAGCTGTAGGCAGGTATTAGGGCAGGTATAGGGCCGGCTGTAGACAGGTTAGGCAGCTGTAGGCAGGTATAAGGCAGGTATAAGGCAGGTATAGGCAGGCTGTAGGCAGGTATAGGGCAGGTATAGGACCGGCTGTAGGCAGGTATAGGGCAGGTATAGGCAGCTGTAGGCAGGTATAGGGCGGTATAGGGCCGGGCTGTAGGCAGGTATAGGGCAGGTATAGGCAGCTGTAGGCAGGTATAGGGCAAGTATAGGGCCGGCTGTAGGCGGGTATAGGCAGCTGTAGGCAGGTATAAGGCAGGTATAAGGCAGGTATAGGCAGGCTGTAGGCAATAATAGGCAAAATAAAAAAACAAACAATCACTTACCTGCATCCCCGCTGCTCCGTCTCCCGCACTATCCGCTCTGCTCTGTCTTCTTGCCGGCACAGGCGGGTGACGTCATCAGGCCGCGCACACAGTGTGATGACACAAGCTGCCTGTGCCGGAAACTACGGACAGCCACGAGTCTGCGACTGCCCGGAGTCCACTGCGGAGCACAGAGCGCTCGCTCTCTGCTCCGCAGTGGTATCTCTTCACCTGTGTGCACTCCGGAGGAGTCGCATATAGGTGAAGGGATCGCGGACAGTGCCCGGGCCAGCGCAGCGTCCGGACACTGTGCGCTCATTCGGCCTTCAGTTATATGCGCTCCCTGAGGAGCCACATATAACTGAAGCGTCCCTGTCGGCGCCCGGGCCATCGCAGCGCCCGAGTACCGACAGTGACTCGAGTATAAGCCGAGGGGAGATTTTTCAGCACGTTTTTTGTGCTGAAAATCTCGGCTTATACTCGAGTATATACGGTACTCATATTCTATAGACTCATCACACACAGAGCAATATATTTCAAGCATTTATTTCTTTTAATGTGAATGATTATGACCTGCAGCTTCAGTATTCAGTAATTCAGCAAATAAAAATATTAGAATAGTGCATAGGACCAATTGAAAAAATGACTTGTAATGCAGAAATGTTGGCCTAGTGAAAGGTCTATACAGTATGGGCGACATGCATGAACAGGGCTGCGCCAGAAGTCTGGCGTCTTTTCAGCCCGACATCTAGCGCAGCCCCGTTCGCTATAGATTTAAAACTCCTGCACGCCGATATTAGGAGCATTACAGAGCGCCCGCGGCACTTTATAACACGCCTGATTTAAGGGGGCCTGCTGGAGGCGGGGCACACTAGAACCGTAGCAAAGCTATAGATTTATAGCTTCAGTATGGCAAACCAATGCACATGGCGCATTACTGCTGGAACAAGTAAACCACTTTAAAAGTGGTTTACCTGAGCCAGAAATGTTGTGTTATAAATTCGGGTTCATAAATCAGGCGCATTCTACACTCTTATAATGCGTACAAAAATTGGCGTCTAAATGCCAAAAATCATACATGTCGCCGTATATGTTCTCAATACTTTGTCAGTTCTCCTTTTACATGAATGACTGCATCAATGTGGCCATGTGGTATGGAGGTGATCACCCTGTGTCACCGCTGAGGTGTTATGGAAGCCCAGGTTGCCTTGATAGCGCCCTTCAGCTCCACTGCATTGTTGGCTCTGGTGTCTCTCATCATAGATTCTCTATGAGGTTAGAGTCAGGTAAATTTGCTAGCTAATCAACCTTTGGCAGTGTGGGCAGGTGTAAGTCCTGCTGGAAAATGAAATCAGCACCTCTATAAGGCTATGTTCACACGGCTTAATTGGGGGAGTATTTCACCCCACAATTACGCGGTGTGTAGGGGGGCGGCGCGGGGGGGGGGGGTGGCGGCAGCCCGCCAGCCCCACAGACATTCATTATTCTCGGTGCGTGTACGCCATGAATAATTGACATGTCACTTTCTCCCCGTTCGCCGTATTGTGCGAGCGGGGAGAGGAGACGTAATCTATAGTTCTCTATGAGAACTGTGGATTACCATAACGACTGGGACATATTTCAGCCCGTAATTCGCGCAGTACGGCACGAATTACGGGCTGGCATACGTCCCAAAATAAGCCATGTGAACATAGCCTAAAGCTTGTCAGCAGAGGGAGCACAAAGTGCTCTAAAATTTCCTGGTAGACGGCTGCCATGATAAAACACAGTGGACCAACACCAGCAGATGACATGACTCCCCAAACCATCACTGACTGTGAAACTTCACACTGGACCTCAAGCAGCTTGGATTGTGGCCTCTCCACTCTTCCGCAAGACTCAATTCCAAATGAAGTGCAAAATTTAATGAAAACAGGACTAGGACATGAGCAGCAGACCAGTCCTTTTCTCTTTAGCCCAGGTAAGACGCTTCTGATGGTGTCTCTGGGCCATGAGTCACAGAAGGAATGCATCAGTTGTAGCCCATGTCCCAGATATATCTGTGTGTGGTGGAAGTACTCAATCTCTACCAAATTCTTGACAATATATGGGATTCATTATTTAACTTGAATTACAGACATACAGTATCTCACAGATGTGAGTACACCCCCACATTTTCGTAAATATTGTATCATATTTTTTCATGAGACAACACTTAAAAATTACACAATGTAAAGTAGTCAGTGTACAGCTTGTATAACTGTAAATTTCGGGGGCTCTCAAAATAACTCAACACACAGCCATCAATGTCTAAACCACTGAAAACAAATGTAAGTACCGTATATACTCGAGTATAAGCCGAGTTTTTCAGCCCAAAAAATGAGCTGAAAAACTCTACCTCGGCTTATACATCGAGTCACTGTTGGCGCTCGGGGCGCTGCGATGGCCCGGGCGCCGACAGGGACGCTTCAGTTATATGCGGCTCCTCAGGGAGGAAATATAATTGAAGGCCCCCCCGATGGAGCGCACAGTGTCCGGGCACCCCGCTGGCCCCGGGCACTGTCCGCGATCCCTTAAACCTACATCGACCTCCTCCGGAGCGCATACAGGTTGAAGGGATACCACTGCGGGGCACAGAGCGAGCGCTCCCGTGCTCCGCAGTGGACCCCGGGCGTCTGCGGCCGCCCGCAGTTTCCGGCACAGGCAGCGTGTGCCATCACGCTGCATGTGCGCGGCCTTTGACGTCACCCGCCTGTGCCGGAAGACCGAGGACAGCGCGCTGGGGCCCTGACAGCGAGGAGGCGGAGCGCCGGGAGACCCAAGCCCAGCGGGGCCAGTAGTATTTTTTTTTTATTTTTTTAAACTGCCTTATGCCTGCCTACAGCTGCCTATACCTGCCTACAGCTGCCTATACCTGCCCTTTATCTGCCAACAGCCGGCCCTACAGCTGCCTATACCTGCCTACAGCTGGCCCTATACCTGCCTACAGCTGGCCCTAGACCTGCCCTATACCTGCCTACAGCCAGCCCTACACCTGCCTACAGCTGGCCCTATACTGCCCTACAGCCCCGCCCTATACCTGCCTCCAGCCGGCCCTATACCTGCCCTTTTACCTGCCTACAGCCGGCCCTATCCCTGCCCTATACCTGCCTACAGCTGGCCCTATACCTGCCTACGCCTGCCCTATACCTGCCTACAGCCGGCCCTATAAACCTGCCCTATACCTGCCTACAGCCTGGCCCCATACCTGTCTACAGCCCGCCCACTATACCTGCCCTATCCCTGCCTACAGCTGGCCCTATACCTGCCTACAGCTGGCCCTATACCTGCCCTATACTTGCCTACAGCCAGCCCTATACCTGCCTACAGCCGGCCAAATACCTGCCCTATACCTGCCTACATGACCCTATACCTGCCTACAGCCTGCCCTATACCTGCCTATGGGGCCCATATACCTGCCTATTACCTGTCTATGGGGCCCTTACCTGCCTATTACCTGCGTATGGGGCCAATACCTCCCCATAATCTGTTATGGGGACATAAAAACTGCCCTATTACATGCCTAGGGGGCCCCTTATACCTGCCTATACCTGCATATAGGGCCATAATCCGCCTATAATTGCCTATGGGGGACATTAAATGCCTATGTAATTTTATTGGTATCCATTTTTTATTTTTAAAATTTACCAGTAGCCCTTGCATTTTCTACCCTAGGCTTATACTCGAGTCAATAAGTTTTCCCGTTTTTTGGGGCAAAAGTAGGTGCCTTGGCTTATACTCGGGTCGGCTTATACTCGAGTATATACGGTACATCCCTAAGTGAAAATGGACAATTTGTGATCAATCTGCTATTTTCCCTCCATGGTGTCATGAGACACAATAGTGTTACATGGTCTCAGGTGTGAATAGAGGGAACAGGTTTGTTAAATTTGGTGTTATTGCTCTTACACTCTCTCATTCTGGTTACTGAGAGTTCAATACGCCAGCGCTTGGCAAAGAACTCTCTGAGGATCTGAAAAAAAGAATTATTGCTCTACATAAAGATGACCTAGGCTATAAGAAGATTGCCAACATCCTGAAACCAGGGGCGTAACTACTGGGGTAGCAGACGTAGCAGCTGCCCCGGGGCCCGTGCGCTGCCGCTCCAGGGCCCGCCGGCAGTGAACTGAACAGTTCACTGCGGCGGGCGCAGAGCTCAGGGGCCCGGTGCATCCCGCCTCTGAACGCCTGGGCCCTCCGGCCCGAGCGTTCAGAGACAGCGCTGCCCGTGGTAGCATAGTGGAGCGCATCCGGCGCTCGGCTCTGCTATTCTTCCTGACAGCAGGCGCCGGCTCTTTGTAATCATGTGGGCGGTGCGATTACGTCACATGATCGCGCTGCCCGCACTGAGAACAGCGGCCGGAGCACAGCGCATCGAGGGAGCGTGGACCGAGGTAAGTAAGTGATTTCTTATTTTACCTGGCCTGCCTGCCTGTATAGCCCACCAGCATACCTATATACCCCAGCCTGCCTGTATACCCCAGCCTGCCTGTATACCCAAGCCTGCCTGTATAGCCCACCAGCCTACCTATATACCCCAGCCTGCCTGTATACCCCAGCCTGTCTGTATACCCCCAGCCTGCCTGTATACCCGGCCTGCCTGTATACCCCAGCCTGTCTATATACCCCAGCCTGTCTATATAACCCTGCCTGCCTGTATACTCCAGCCTACCTATATACCCCAGCCTGCCTGTATACCCCCAGCCTGACTATATGCCCCCAGTCTGTGTATATATACCCCCAGCCTGCCTGTATATCCCAGCCTGCCTATATAGACCCCCCCTGAAGCCTGCCTATATAGACCCCCTGAAGCCTGCCTATATAGATCCCCCTGAAGCCTGCCTATATAGTCCCCCTGAAGCCTGCCTATATAGCCCCCCTGCCTGCCTATATATCCCTACCTATCCCTACCTATATGGCCCCTATAGCCTACATAAAGCCTGCCTGTCTATTTGGGTCCCCCTATAGCCTATTTACCTACCTGTCTACCTATGTGGGCCCCACCTATAGCCTAGCTACCTGGGACCCACCTACTGCATACCTACCTACCGGGGGCCTAAATACTGCCTACCTAATTGAGACCTGCCTGACTGCTGCCTACCTACCTAGGATCTACCTACCTGGGGCCTATGTACTACCTACCTACCTCCCTCAAGTCTACTAACCTACCTACCTAGGGCTTACCAGCCTTTCTAATGGGGGTCTACCTGCTTATATGATTTGGTGGGGTACAGGCCATAGCTGTAACAATCTCCAGGAGGTTCCTCCCTTCTAGGAGACTGGGCATCTAACCTGTGGCTTGTACCTGCCCTCCCACCCTTGGGAAGTTTGTACAGAGGTGGGGGGCATGGAGTGAGGTGCTGGAAAAGTGAGGATTCTAAGATATTTGTGTCCAAATCTGCAGGGACAAGTGGCCGAGAGAAGTCATCATGGCGGTCTGGAGTGGATGCAGAACAAAAGGGAAAGTCAACGACTTGGTAGAGAAATGTCACCTGTGAGTCACAAGATGTAACTGCACTGTAATCACTAACATGTCTGCAGAGTCTGTGTACACTGGTATATACCACTATATGGTCACTGTATGGAGGTAATATACAGTCTGTAGGGCACCTGTGTACACTAGTATATACCACTATATGGTAGTAATATTGATTTTTATTCAGTAATAGATAGGGGTATTAGTCAGTATGTGGTGGTAATTTGTGGTGATGTTCTAGCAGTATAATCTGGTCCATATGTAGTAGTGCTATTGGTAATGTTAATATGGGTATAGTGGGATTTGTTTGGTAGCAGTATGATGGGGATATCTATGGTGAGGTGTTCACTTCTTGTATTATCTAGTAACTGCATGACTTAAGAGGTAACGGTAAATGGTCGGGGAAGCGGGGGGGAGGGGGGGAGGGGGAGGCCCCATCCAAAAGTTTGCTTTGGGGCTCAGGCTATCCTAGTTATGCCCCTGCCTGAAACTTAGCTGCAGCACGGTGGCCAAGAGCATATAGCGGTTTAACAAGACAGGTTCAACTCAGGACAGACCTTGCCATGGTCAACCAAAGAAGTTGAGTGCACATACTCAGCGTCATTTCCAGAGATTGTCTTTTCAAAATAGACATATGACTGCTGTCAGCATTGCTGCAGAAAATAAAGGCATGGAGGGGTCAGCCTGTCAGTGCTCAGACCATACATCGCATCAAATTGGTCTGCATGTCTGTCATCCCAGAAGGAAGCCTCTTTTAAAGATGATGCACACGAAAGCCTGCAAACCCGCAAACAGTTTGCTGAAGAAAAGCTGAATAAGAATATGAATTAATGAAACCATGTCCTGTGGTCTGATGAGACCAACATAAACTTATTTTTTTCAGATGCTGTCAAGCGTGTGTGGCAGCAACCAGGTGAGGAGTATAAAGACAAGTGTGACTTGACTACAGTCTAGTATAGTGGTGTCATGGTTTGGGGCTGCATGAGTGCTGCTGGCACTCATTGAGGGAACCATGAATGCCAACATGTATTGAGACATACTGAAGCAGAGCATGATCCCCTCCCTTTGGAAACTGGGTCGCAGAGCAGTATTCCAACATGATAACGAACTCAAACAAACCTCCAAGACAACCACTGCTTTGTTAAAGAAAATGAGGGTAAAAATGATGGACTGGCCAAGCATGTCTCCAGACCTAAACCCTATTGAGCATCTGTGGGGCATCCTCAAATAGAAGGTGGAGGAGCACAAGGTCTCTAACATCCACCAGCTCCATGATGTCATCATGGAGGAGTAGAAGAGGATTCCAGTGGCTGGAATCTGTGAAGCTCTACTGAGCTCCATGCCCAAGAGACTTATGGCAGTGCTGGAAAATAATGGTGGCCACACAAAATATTGACATTGGGTACAATTTGTCCATTTTCACTTAGGGTGTACTCACTTTTGTTGCCAGCGGTTTAGACATTGATGGCTGTGTGTTGAGTTATTTCGAGGGCACATCAAATTTAGGGTATGTGCACACTGTGTTTTTGGAAACGATTTGGGATCCGTGTTAGATCCGAAAATTGCATCCAAAAACGTAGCGTCGATTAGATCCAACACGCAGCTGCATGTTTGGATCCATGTTGGATGCAGCAGGATCGCACCCTGCTACTTTGGTATAAAAATGGATTAGGAGCAGAATTGTTAATACATGCATATTAGAAAATGATATGATTTTATACATAAATAAAAACAACATTAAGTTGACAACCCCCTTTAAGCTATGTCTACACTGCACAGAAAAATGTCAATTTTTTCTGCGTTTTTCGTTTTCTAAAAACGCAGGAAAAATGACTGTAAAGAGCTCCCATAGAATACTAATGTAAGAACCTCCTGCTGTCTACACTGAGCTTCTTTTTTCTGCTCGTTTTTTACTGTTCGTCTTTTGCAACATGTTCAAAAAAACGCCAGAGCAGGGCAGAAAATTTACTACAGGAGTCTATGTAAAGTGCCGGACATCTTTTGGCGCATTTTTTGACGTGTTTTCGCTGCGTTTTTTTAGAAGATTTTTCAATGAACACCCTCCCAGGAGACCCAAGTCCCACCTATAGTGGGTGTTAATAAAGATTATATCTTATCAAATTTGCATACAAGTGTCTGATGTGTCCTTTTTTGTACCTTTTGTAATAAAATGATCGCGCTTTGGTCGCTAATGATTTTTGCGTAATTCACATTTTGTTTCGCTAAAAATATGTTTTTTTATGGATTTTGTCGCTAAAATCTTTTTTTACAGATTTTGCCGCTAATAACGTTATCTCGCTTCTGATGGCAAAAATACGTTTTTTTATGGATTTTAGCGCTAAAATCCTTTTTTTTTTTTTTTTTTACAGAAAACGTAAAACCGTATTTTAGGGCTAAAATCCATAAAAAAATATTTTTGCTGACAAACACGAGATAACTTTCTAAGCGGCAAAATCCATAAAAATACGGATTTTAGCACCAAAATCCGTAAAAAAATGGAGTTTAGGGGCAAAATCCATAAAAAAACGTATTTTTGGCGACAAACGCAAGATAACTTTATTTAACGCCAAAATCCGTAAACCGACTACAAGATTACATATAGATGCAATAATGTGCTTTATATCCCCTTTTGTAGGTTGGAGTTACATCCAATGGCTTAATTTATTGCATACATTAAAAACCAGGCTTGAAGACCAGCAAAAAACATGTGTAAAAAGCGCGGCAAAAAACGCAAATCGCGGCAAAAAACGGCTGTTTTTTTGGCTGCTCTTGACAGGCAGTGGACAGAAAACTTAGTTTCATGAACGTTTTTAGTAATTTGTTTTCAGGTCGTTTTTTGTCCACTGCAGGGTAGACATAGCCTAAATCTTTTATTGGAAAAAATGTACTGTACTATTGAAAAAAATGTGTAACTATTGGGATTACATAATCCAAATTTTGCAGTTATCTCAGGCAAATCATGCCTCTTGGCCACTCCCAAATGAAAAATTTGATTTATCATAGGGGATTCCTTGAAAATGCATTTTTGTGGTAAGGTATTCATGTAGGTGTTTATAGGTGGCCATGTTCCAGGATAAGAATTGTTAAGCACTTTCTAATAATTCACAGTAAATAATAATCATTGGGTAGAATGCTCAGTAATCACTCCTTTAATTAGTGTTGATTTGGATGAATTATTTTATGGACTGGTTCCCTTTAGTGACACTTTATGTTAATGGATAAAATGAACTGCTGGATATATTATTTTTTGGACGTGCCTAGTTTGTTTTCTAGATGTGTTTTATAGGATTTTTATTCAGGAACATATGACAATAATTGAAAGATCCAGATGGCATGGGTTATATTCATCTCTTTTTTGGAATGGAGACATTATTACAATTTTATGGTTATATTTGTGAATTATTACATCTGAGTCTAGGCTTGTGTTTTTGAAGGTTGATGTTGAGGAGTTGAGCCACATAAGAATTGATGTGTTGTTTTGGACGTTTTTTATAATTTTACACATAGCAGATTTATTGCATACATTTCTATGTGGGCCCGCCACTAAAACAGCAACATTTCCCGATGGATAAAACTGATATTTTGTCACATAATCTGCTGTATGTGAAATATGTCCTAACACTATATTCTCACAGTGTATTTTTCTCATACCTGCCAACTCTCACGGATCATCCTTGAGACTCCCAGGCTTCCTGGAGAGTTGGCAAGTCCCCTTGGTGTTGCTGGCATAGTGTGGGCTCAGAAGCTGTACCTGCACCATTTGCTGAACTATACAGATGGGCTCCAGTTACAGCAGTCGGGAACAAAGCGACTTTGATCCCAGCCACTTATCCCCACTAGATCCCACGATCGTAGTGGCTGCAGCATCTAGGAGGTCAAACAACAAGATAAGTAAAGCTATCCCCGAACTCAGTTTTGATGTACCATTTCAAATCAAAAATGAATCACCGGAAAAATAGACATAAAACTTAACCTTTAATAGTCTATTAAAATACAGACTAGCAATAATCCATAAGATCGAAAAGAAAAAAGGCTTACACTAAACAGGTAAATTAAATACAAATCTAAAAGGTGTGGGGACCAAACTAACCCTACTACACCCTATACTGCAGACTGCCTATCAAACAATATGGGGACATCATCTCAATAAGGACAGCCCCACCCGGACCATGACTATTACCCCCTGGTGCTCCCTGATAAATGAGGGCCCAAATGATACTAATCCAAATTCTCAAAAATAGTCCCAAAAAAAGTCCCAAAGGTCCAACACGTTTCCTTCCTAAGTTCTGCAGGAATTCCTCAGGGGACAACAGAATATGTGTAATCAGTAGGGTCACACATAGATATAGTCAATAAGGACACAAATGTATAGACTGCAGGAACATATTCAGACAAGATATCATGGATATTAGTATATATGTTAAATCAAAGACTGACGCAAGGGCACCAAACAGGCAAGTATGGGGTTAAGCAATTTTAAATCCAATTTACCCAAGAGAGTCCATATGGGGCATAACCTAGCCAACTTACCTGTTACTGCAATGAAATGGAGTGCAGGAGTGGGCTACTGTACTTGATATCTCAGAGTCCCACCTGCAGGTGCTTAAATCATCTGCACACTGCAAACCCAGTCAGAAAAAGTTCACACACCGACTGATGTGCCCATAAGCTCTGTCCAGTGGTAAGCTAGCTATGGCCAGAGTGTGGGTAACCATTCAATATAGACCCTACTCCATGGTGCAAAAGCACTTGATACTCAGTGCTCTGCTGAGAACTTGTCTGCTCTCATATTGTCTGTGGAGTTTAGGAGGTGGGACCGGGCCCCCCGTGGTGTAGCTAAGTATGTTTGACTTTGCTAGCATTTCCATAGTCAGTGATATAGATCTGTGTGATGCTCGTTTCATTTTGGGCAATGTGTGATTCTGTGTGGTTTATAAGGCAATGAAGAGAGATTAAATGCCAATACAGCATCAAGTATAATGCAAAACTGGATGTCTCGCCACATCTGAGTCATTTAACCAACAGCACCAAATGTATGTACCTGAATGCCTAAACACACTGTTCATAACTACTGGTATAGGCTCAATATTGTGGTTACACATGTGGAGAAGCCCACCATCACATCACATTGGTTCTGGTGGACCTCATTAGTTAAAGGGGTTGTCCACATTATATAGATTTTACTTTATTATTGATATATATTTAAATCATACAATGTCATAATATATTAGTGCATCCCAGAAGATGTAAATATCACTGAAAAGTTCATTCATGGCTGTTATTCAAGTTAAATAGAATTACTCATATTCTATAGACTCATCACACACAGAGCAATATATTTCAAGCATTTATTTATTTTAATGTGAATGATTATGACCTGCAGCTAATGGAAACCCAAAATTCAGTAAATAAAAATATTAGAATAGTGCATAGGACCAACTGAAAAAATGACTTGTAATACAAAAATGTTGGCCTGGTGAAAGGTCTATACAGTATGGGCGACACGTATGAACGGGGCTGCACCAGAAGTCTGGTGTATTTTCAGCCTGACATCTAGTGCAGCCCTGTTTGCTATCGATTTAAAACCCCATATGCCAATATCAGGTGCATTACAGAGTGCCCCTGGCACTTTGTAATGCGCCTGATTTCGGGGGGTATGCGGGAGGCGGGGGCACACTAGAACTGTACGAAGTTATAGATTTATAGCTTCAGGACGACAAATCCAGGCGCATTGTGCTGTTCTCTTCAGCTATAGGTATTGTTATTCAACTGTTTATATTATTACATCCTTTTCCCATCCATTCTTTATTATGTATTGTTGCTGAGCTGCCATCTGCTGACCAGAATTTACATGTGCTCCCTCTTTGTTCGTAAAGTTTTTTCTCCAAGGGAGTGTGTGTTTTTTTCTAGCCTTGCTGAGTTACTTCCTGTTTTTCAGCCTAATGTGACTGGAGCACACATCTTTTGGGCTAGCAGAAGCATCAATTTCTGACCAGCAGACTGCAGCAAAACAGAAAACAGCAGCAGTGCAGCAAAACAACAGAGCAGCAGCAACAAACTGCACCAAGGTTTATACTGCTACAGGGATAACCACCGTTCTGTATCAGTGATCATTGCTGTATCCAAGGTGAATAAACCACATTCTTTTTCATACCACTGTGTTACTATATCTACTAAGCTGAGCCTGCTTGGTCCTGTCTGCTCCACATTCTGGAAAGTCTCCCAGTCACTATCATCCACCAGCCAGTTACACCTAAATTCGCCTCATGTGGGGACAGAACAGTCAGAAATTGCTTAAGAGCCTGACTAAAGTCAGAAATTGTTTTAGAGCCCAAGATATCATTCAGAAATTGCTTAAAGCCCACGACCACACAGTCAGAAATCTCCCTAGCAACGAGCACATGTGCATACTACCTCACGTTGCTGCGGACACCCGGACTTGAAAACCCCGTAATTCACTCAAATTACCCTGGGAATCTTATTCTGGTGTGCCATAGAAGCCGTGCTGCGATTTTCAGCCCCCAAATCAAAAGTTGGTTTTCTTAAAGAGACAGTGCACCTTAAATAAAATGGCCGAAAAACAGCTTGTGCAATTCCCCAGTGCTGAAACACAGCAAAGACAACTTGATACTGATGATTTTGAAGAGCAGGAAGCAGAACTCACACTTCCAGCAAACCAAGTTGTACGACCAAAACACTCTCTCAAACCGACACTAAAGGTTATTGAAAACTATCACAATATAAAAGATGAGCTCTGTGATAACCTGTAAGAGCGATGAGAACGAGTTACCTCCCTTATGTCAGACCTTCAATCCTTCAAAGGTGATGCCGAGAGCCTACAAGAAGCTGTTGCACGGCTGAATACAGCACACGAAAGATATAAGCGGTTGTTTGCAAAGTATATCACCTTCCTAAAAGACTCTAATGTCGATGAAGCCTTAACGGAGTTGAACAAGGCAGAATCAGTGGAAAGAGAAAGAGACATCATGGTGCAGAATGCCAAAGATAAAGCAGAACTCCGTATCTCTCATCTACAGGAGACTAGATCGCACCGATCAAATTCATCGAAACATTCGTCACGGACATACAAATCATCTTGCTCAAGAAGCTCAGTCCTGAGTGACAGAATACTAGAGGCCCGCATCGATGCAGAGCAATCCAAAATAAGACGTGCCTACAGAGAGAAGGAATTAATGGCAGAAGCTCAGGCTAAAAGAGAAAGTGCAGAAGCAGAAGCTCGGATAAAGATTCTTCAAATAGAGATGGAAGAGGAAATCGCATTGGCCAAAGTAAAGGTACTTGAACGAGCAATGAGCCAAGGTCTCGATCCAGTTTGCTTGCCACAGGAAACAGACAATCCAGTTTATCGCACCAGTGACTATGTGCTGAAACAGTTACCGGCAGAGCCCCCTGTCTCTAATGCTGTTCCAGCTGACAACAGTGAAACCTCCAAGTCAGCTCTACCTGCAACTCTGGCGCCACCCACAGAACCCGCACAAACTAATGACCATCACCCAAACGTGCCTTCTCAAGGAAGATGGCCACCAGGTGTTTTCTAGCCTAGTTCCACAGTGTGAGCAGCGGACATCAGAACTTCCAGAGGCTAAACCACAGCTCAACCCTGCAGCAACATCATTCTACCCGGGAACATCTCACCCTTTCACGCCAGGCAACCCATACACCCAAGGGGTACCACGAGTTGACACGGCAACAAGCAGTGAGAAAGCAGATATATCTGAGTTCGCTAGGTACATGGTTAGCAGGGAGCTGATTAACACCAGTCTTTCAAAATTTGATGACCATGCAGAGAGCTACAGAGCCTGGAAAGCAACGTTCAAAGCTGCCATTGCCAACCTTAACCTAACCGCAGAGCAGGAGCTTGATCTCATGGTCAAATGGCTGGGCCCAGGCTCTACAAATCGCATCAAGAGCCTCAGAACTGTCTATGTGGGACAAGCAGAAGCAGGTCTTGCCGCTGCCTGGCAGTGCCGAAGCGATAGAGAAAGCCCTATTCAAGAGACTGCAGAACATCCCAAAGATTAATCTCAAGGAAGTCCACAAGCTTCAGGACTTAAGTGATCTGCTCATGGAACTGGAACTCGCTAAAAGAGACCCTCGTCTGTCTGGACTATGCTATCTGGATACCGCCCATGGGGTGAATCCAATTGTTGTAAAGCTGCCTTACAGTTTGCAAGAGAAGTGGGCAACATCAGTCTCAAGATTCAAAAGAACACACAATGTCACCTTTCCCCCATTCATTCATTTCTGCAGGTTCATCGATGAGCAGGCCCAGATGAGGAATGACCCCAGTCTTGAATTCCTGGAGTTCAACACTACAGCTGCATCATCTTCAAGGTATGAAGGTGTCACACAGAAACACAGAGACTTTAAGAACAGTGTGAGTGTTAGAAAGACCAACCTGCCACCACCTGCAGTACCCACGGGTAAACACCATACTAACTCGTCAGGAGACAAGTCCTTCAATCGTGAATGTCCCATTCATAAAAAACCTCACTCACTAAACAAATGCAGAGGATTTAGGTCCAAACCCATACAGGAGCGCAAGAAAATCCTCACGGAGCTAGGGGTATGTTTCAGATGCTGCGCTTCATTGGAGCATATGGCTAAGGACTGTAAATCCGCCATTAAGTGTGAGGAGTGTCACAGCGACAGACATGGCACAGCTATGCACCCAACCCCACTCACCAGCGATTCATCCACTGCAGTGACCAGTACTCCCGCTACAAGCCATGGCGGGGAGCCCCAGAAACACGCTGACATGCCACAGATGTTTCATGCTCATGTTTGGAGGTATGTGGAGAGAGCCAAAGGGATAAATGTTGTTCCAGAATATGTCTTATCAAGGTTTACCCAGAGAGACAACCAGAAAGGGCCGTAAAAATGTACGCGATCATTGATGACCAAAGCAACCGGTCCTTAGCCGGACCTAAGTTCTTTGAAGCATTTGGGATCAAAGGACCCACAAAACCATATACCTTAAATACCTGCTCAGGCAGCATAGAGACTTGTGGCAGAAGAGCACAGGGATTCATCGCTTCTCCTATCAACGGGGATACAGAGATACCCCTACCTACACTGATTGAATGCGACCATATACCCGATCACAGGGATGAGATTCCTACCCCAGAAGCTGCATTTCAACAACCACACCTAAGGCACCTAGCCAGCGTTATCCCACCTTTGGATATGAATGCAGAGATTCTACTCCTGCTTGGCAGAGACAATCTAAGGGTACACAAGGTGCGTCAACAGTGTAATGGTCCTGACTACGCCCCGTACGCCCAGAGACTAGACTTGGGATGGGTAGTCATAGGAAATGTATGCTTGGATCAATCAGGAATTGACTCCTTTAAGACTTACGTGCAAGGGGACGGACACACATCTTACATTAAGCCATGCCCTCATCACTATGCGGTGAAAGAGAAGCTTCCAGACCTCATACAGCTGCCCGACGTCATTCCCTCCCCCTATGCCGACAACCTGGGGAGATCAGTGTTTCTCACAACTAAGGACGACAATAAAGTAGCCTTGTCAGTAGAAGACAGAGAATTCCTCAAGATAATGGACAGTGAGTTCTCTAAGGATGAAACCGATCACTGGGTTTCTCCATTACCCTTCCGAGCTTCCAGAGTAAGACTCCCAAATAACTGGGAACAAGCTTTGTCAAGATTTAACTCTCTTCAGCATACCCTAAACAGCAAGCCTGAAATGAGAGAACACGTTGTCACATTTATGGAAAGAATATTCCAGAACAACCATGAAGAACTAGCTCCATCCCTAAAGAAGAACGAGGAGTGCTGGATACGGGCGCATTGGGACTTAAACATCTCCTTCCAGGACACATCTTGCAGCCACGACAGCGACCTTCCCAGCATCATCTCCAACCTTCATCAGAGCCACCAACTCATTATGCCCGAGAATCAGAATAAGAGAAATGTCCATCAGCTCAGTTTTGCATCTACAGATGACTTTGTAGGCAAGAAGCGAGAATGCTCTACCAACAGTAACAGCGATTGCCCACTGGAAAGAAAGAAAGCCAGAAGTGAGTCTCCAAATGAAAACTCTCAGACTCCATTGCTGGAGGAGCCATTGGCTCAATTGACCCCTGAAGAGCAATACAGACATATGATGTCAGCACTTAATGAGCATCGCAGTTTTGAGGAACAACAACAACGGCTGTACCAACTGGCCAACATCATGGCAGTACCAACCCACAGTGATCTGCTCCGGGCACGACAAGAAGTGACAGCTGCTGTGGTGCAAAACCCCAGAGCAATGGAAGCTCACATATCCACCTCCAGTAAATTCTTGAGACAGAGGAAGAAGCAAGGCCAGTTATAGTATCGGGATACTTCCCACTTCACTGACAAGGAAATGTCTCACCCGCCTCCTGTCACCACAAAACGCCCCTCACATCACCTTGGGGCTACAACTGAGACCACCATTTCTTGGGGAGCCATCTGCATTGTGTCAGAGTCCAGGTTACGATATCTTGCAACCAGCCCAAGCTGAAATGTTTGCACGACAGCAAGAAATTTCACGGAAGCAGAACTTGGCCAGACTTGAGATGTCGGCAGAAACTATCCGCCAAAAGAAGCTGGAGAATCCACACAGACAGCAACCTTTAGCTGGTGATCCACTGATTCCTCCCAAGGAATCCCAAAGTGCCAAGGGAACAAGTCGAAAGTCTGCTCATCACCGGCTGGAGCCCCAAGGAGACCATAGTGAAACAAAGGAACTCTGGGATCAACACACCCACCAAAGCCTGTCATTAGCTCCATCAGAGTCACCTACTCATCATTTGGAACCAGAAATTAACAAAGGAGATGCAAAATATTTGCCCTCCAGCTCAGTGCCTCCACATCAGCCGCTTCCCTGTGGTTTCCACAATGCATTCCTTCCACCCAGTCGCATTTCACCGAAGAAAAAGAAATGGCAACACCACAAACCACATCAGAAAGAAGGAGACCTCATCTTGATGAAGGAACAAACTGAACGGATTGACTGGCCTATGGGACTAGTTACAAAGGTTCTTCCCAGCAAAGATGGCAAGATCCGGAAGGTGGAGTTGAAGATATCCAGGAAGGGTGAGCCTAAAACATTTGCAAGGCCAATCAACGAACTCATTCTGATACTGCCCATTGAGGATGTTCCTGAAGGATGAACAGTGCCGAACTTTGTTCCATATTCCATATATCTTAGTGTTTATATTGCATTCTAACCTGTTTTGTTACAGGTTGTCGACTATATTTTATAGACATTAGTTTATAGTGAAATCCCCCTATGGGAATTTCAGACGGGGAGTGTGCTGTTCTCCTCAGTTATAGGTATTGTTATTCAACTGTTTATATTGTTGCATCCTTTTCTCCATCCATTCTTTATTATGTATTGTTGCTGTGCTGCCATCTGCTGACCAGAATTTACATGTGCTCCCTCTGTCTTTGTTCGTAAAGTTTTTCTCCAAGGGAGTGTGTGTTTTTTTCTAGCCTTGCTGAGTTACTTCCTGTTTTTCATCCTAATGTGACTGGAGCACACATATTTTGGGCTAGCAGAAGCATCAATTTCTGACCAGCAGACTGCAGCAAAACAGAAAACAGCAGCAGTGCAGCAAAACAACAGAGCAGCAGCAACAAACTGCACCAAGGTTTATACTACTACAGGGATAACCACAGTTCTGTATCAGTTATCATTGCTGTATCCAAGGTGAATAAACCACATTCTGTTTCATACCACTGTGTTACTATATCTACTAAGCTGAGCCTGCTTGGTCCTGTCTGCTCCACATTCTGGATACGAAGGTAGGAAAGTCTCCCAGTCACTATCATCCACCAGCCAGTTACACCTTCATTTGCCTCATGTGGGGACAGAACACGCATTACTTCTGGAACAGGTAGAACACTTTTAAAGTGGTATACCTGAGCCAGAATTGTCATGTTAGAGCTAGAATGCGCCTGATTTATGATCCACAGTAGACCGGGTTCATAAATCAGGCGCATTCTGCACTATTATAATGCGCACAAAAATTGGCGTCTAAATGCCAAAAATCATACATGTCGCCCTATATGTTCTCAGTACTTTGTCAGTTCTCCTTTTACATGAACTACTGCATCAATGTGGCCATGTGGCATAGAGGTAATCAGCCTGTGGCACTGCTGAGGTGTTTTGGAAGCCCAGGTTGCCTTAATGGCGAGCTCCACTGCATTGTTGGCTCTGGTGTCTCTCATCATAGATTCTCTATGAGGTTAAGGTCAGGTAAATTTTCTAGCTAACCAAGCTTTTGGCAATGTGGGCAGGTGTAAGTCCTGCTGGAAAATGAAATCAGCACCTCTATAAAGCTTCCCAGAAGAGGGAGCACGAGGTGCTTTAAAATTTCCTGGTAGATGGCTGAAATGATAAAACACAGTGGACCAACACCAGCAGATAACATGGCTCCCAGACCATCACTGACTGGGTAAACTTCACACTGGACCTCAAACAGCTTGGATTGTGGCCTCTCCACTCTTCCACAAGACTCAATTCTAAATGAAATGCAAAATTTTCTGAAAACAGGACTTTGAACACTGATCAGCAGTCCAATCCTTTTCTCTTTAATCCAGGTAAGATGCTTCTGACATTGTCTCTGGGCCATGAGTGACACAAGGAATGCATCAGTTGTCCCAGATACGTCTGTGTGTGGTGGAAGCACTGACTCCAGACACAGTCCACTCCTTGTCAATCTCTCCCAAATTCTTGGCAATATATGGGTTTCTTTATTTGACTTGAATTAGGCGAAGTTCACATGGCTTATTTCTGGCACGGATTTCAGCTGTATTGCACACCATACTGCTGAAATCCGTCCCTGTCATTACGGTAATCCACAGTTCTCATAGAGAACTATGGATTCCGTCTCTCCTCCCCGCTCGGCGTGAGAAAGTGACATGCACATGCACCGTGGATAATGCATGTCATTGGGGCCGGCGAGCTGCTGGCCTCCTGCCCCCGCTGCACGGCAGCCGGCGTAATTGCGGGGCGAAATCCGTCCCCAATATTACGCCGGCAATAAGCCGTGTGAACATCGCCTTACAGACATACAGTATCTCACAGACGTGAGTACACCCCCCACATTTTTGCAAATATTGTATTATATTTTTTCATGAGACAACACTGAAGAAATGACACTTTGATACAATGTAAGGTAGTCAGTGTAAAGCTTGTATAACTTTGGGGTGCTCTCAAAATAACTAAACACACAGCCATCAATGTCTAAACCACTGGAAACAAAAGTGAGTACATCACGAAGTGAAAATGGACAAATTGTGCCCAATATGCCATTTTCCCTCCATGGTATCATGAGACTCGTTAGTGTTACAAGGTCTCAAGTGTGAATAGTAGAAACAGGTGTGTTAAATTTGGTGTTACTGCTCTCACTCATTCTAGCTACTGAAAGTTCAATTCGCTAGCTCTTGGCAAAGAACTCTCTGTGGATCTGAAAAAAATAATTGTTGAGCTACAAAATGATGGCCTAGATTTTAAAATGTTTGCCACCAATGGGCTGAACCATGGTGGCCAAGACAATGCAGCGGTTTAACAAGACAGGTTCCACTCAGAACATGCCATGCCGTGGTCGACCAAAGAAGTTGAGCGCACGTCCTCAGTGTCATATCCAGAAATTGTCTTTTCAAAATAGACATATGAATGCTGCCAGCATTGTCGCAGAGGTGAAAGGGGTAGGCGGTCAGCCTGTCAGTGGTCAGACCATACATCACACACTGCATCAAATTGGTCTACATGTCTGTCATTCCTGAAGGAAGCCTCTTTTAAAGATGATGCACAAGAAAGCCTTCAAAGCCACAAACAGTTTGCTGAAGGTAGGCAGAATAAGAATATAGATTAATGAAACTATGTCCTGTGGTCGGATGAGACCAACATAACTAAATTTGGTTCAGATGGTGTCAAGCGTGTGTGGCAGCAATCAGGTAAGGAGTACAAAGACAAGTGTGTCTTGCCTACAGTCTAGCATGGTGGAGGGAGTGTTGTGGTTTGGGGCTGCATGAGTGCTGCTTGCACTCATTGAGGGAACCATGAATGCCAACATGTATTGAGACATACTGAAGCAGAGCATGATCCCCTCCCTTCGGAAACTGGGTCACAGGGCATTATTCCAATATAATAACGATCCCAAACACATCTCCCTAATGACCACTGCCTTGTCATCATGGAGGAGTGGAAGTGGATTCCTGTGGCTGCAACCTGTGAAGCTCTAGTGACCTTCATGCCCAAGAGAGTTAAGGCAGTGCTGGAAAATAATGGTGGCCACACAAAATATTGACACTTTGAGCACAATTTGTCCATTTTCACTTAGAGGTGTACTCACTTGTTGTCAGAAGTTTAGACATTGATGACTGTGTGTTGAGTTGTTTTGAGGGCACATCAAATTTACACTGTTATACAAGCTGTACACTGACTACTTTACATTGTATCAAAGTCTAATATCTTCAGTGTTGTGCCAAGAAAATATATAATACAATACTTATAAAAATATGAGTGTTTTGTGAGATACAGTAAATGACTGTAAATTAACTGTTCAATGATAGTCTAATTTTTTGAGATGCACTAGTAAATGCATTAAAAACTCTGCTCCCTTAACATTTTATACCAAAGCACTAGGCACCTATCTAAAAAAATATATATATAGTAAAGCCCACATTCTTATCCTCAATAAAAGCTCCTATGAAGGAATTGTATGGACTTAACAGTAATGTGACCTCCTGATATTCAGTTAATAGCAGGGTTGCATGACAACTATGGGGTAACTGAATAGAAATAATGGTAGAATAATATGGTTATTGCAGCAACTTCTTCACTGTCTGTACTTATTTGTATAACTGCAGTCTCTATAGCGGATGTAATGTTGTTAATTAAAATACAACAATTTTTATGTTGTTGTTAATAAAGTTAACTGTAAAACAAAGTAGAGATAAGACAGAGAAGAATGTGCGTCGTCTTCTTCACAGACACTGTTACATGACGTGAGTGGTGGTCACATGACTGTTTAGTTCATATAGTGGCTATATGTGGACAGGCATGAGGGCTATACCAGTTTCCTTCAAGCTAGGGGGCTGATCCTTTGGTTTAAAAATGGATTTCGAGCAGAATTGTTAATACATGTATATTAGAAAATTATATAATTTTATACATAACAAATAAAAACAACATAAAGTGGACAACCCCTGTAAATCTTTTATTGGAAAAAAGTACTGTATCGTTTAGTTGAAAAAATGTGTAACTATTGGGATTACATAATCCAAATTTCGCAGTTATCTCAGGCAAATCATGCCTTTTGGCCACTCCCGCATGAAAAATTTGATTTATCATATGGATTCCCTTAGAACATGCATTTTTGTGGTAAGGTATTCATGTAGGTGTTTATAGGTGGCCATGTTCCAGGATAAGCACTTGTTAAGCACTTTCTATAATTCACAGTAAATTAATATCATGGGTAGAATGCTCAGTAGATCACTCCATAATTAGCTGTTGATTTGGATGAATTATTTTATGGACTGGTTCTGTTTTAGTGACACTTTATGTTTTAAATGATATATGAACTGCTGGATATATTTATATTTTGGACGTGCCTAGTTTGTTTTCTAGATGTGTTTATATAGGATTTTTATCAGGATACATATGACAATAATGAAGATCCAGATGGCATGGGTATATTCATCTCTTTTTTGGAATGGAGACATTTATTACAATTTTATGGTCTATATTTGTGAATTATTACATCTGAGTCTAGGCTTGTGTTTTTGAAGGTTGATGTTGAGGAGTTGAGCCACATAAGAATTGATGTGTTGTTTTGGACGTTGTTTATATTCACACATAGCAGATTTATTGCATACATTTCTATGTGCCTGCCACTAAAACAGCAACATCCAGATGGATAAAACTGATATTTTGTCACATAATCTGCTGCATGTGAAATATGTCCTAAGACTATATTCTCACAGTGTATTTTTATCATACCTGCGAACTCTCACGGATCATCCTTGAGACTCCCAGGCTCCCTGGAGAGTTGGCAAGTCTCCTTGGTGGTGCTGGCATAGTGTGGGCTCAGAAGCTGTACCTGCACCATTTGCTGAATTATACAGATGGGCTCCAGTTACAGCAGTCGGGAACAAAGCGAGCTTTGATCCCAGCCACTTATCCCCACTAGATCCCACGATCAGTAGTGGCTGCAGCATCTAGGAGGTCAAACAACAAGATAAGTAAAGCTATCTCGAACTCAGTATGATGTACCATCTCAAATCAAAAATGAATCACCGGAAAAATAGACATAAAATTTAACCTTTAATAGTCTATTAAAATACAGACTAGCAATAATCCATAAGATCGAAAAGAAAAAAGGCTTACACTAAACAGGTAAATTAAATACAAATCTAAAAGGTGTGGGGACCAAACTAACCCTACTACACCCTATACTGCAGACTGCCTATCAAACAATATGGGGACATCATCCCAATAAGGACAGCCCCACCCGGACCATGACTATTAGGTCATGTTCACATGGCTTATTCTGGGACGTAATTCAGTCCGTAATTACCCGCCGAAGTGCGCCAATTACGGGCTGAATCCGTCCCAGTAACTATGGTAATGCACAGTTCTTATAGAGAACTATGCATTACGTCTCCTCTCCCTGCTCGGCGAATACGCCGAGGGGGGAGATAATTGACAGGTCACTTTCTAGCGGCGTATACGCGCCGCTAGCAATGACTGTCTATGGGCCGGCGAAGTGCCGCCCCCCCGCTCCCTCTCCCACTCCCGCCCCGCCCCCGGCCACACGGCGTAATTGCGGGGCGAAATTACGTCCCGCAGTTAAGCCGTGTGAACATAGCCTTACGCCCTGGGGCTCCCTGATAAACGAGGGCCCAAATGATACTAATCCAAAGTCTCAAAAATAGTCCCAAAAAAAGTCCCAAAGGTGCAAACCGTTTCCTTCCTAAGTTCTGCAGGAATTCCTCAGGGGACAACAGAATATATGTAATCAGTAGGGTCACACATAGATATAGTCAATAAGGACACAAATGCATATCTTGCAGGAACATATCCAGACAAGATGTCCTGGATATAAGTATATATGTTAAATCATAGACTGATGCATCAAAAAGGCAAGTATGGGGTTAAGCAATTTTAAATCCAATTTATCCAAGAGAGTCCATATGGGGCATAACCTAGCCAACTTACCTGTTACTGCAATGAACTGGAGCGTAGGAGTGGGCTACTGTCATTGATATCTCAGAGTCCCACCTGCAGGTGCTTAAATCATCTGCGCTCTGCAAACCCAGTCAGAAAAAGTTCACACACTGACTGATGTGCCCATAAGCTCTGTCCAGTGGTAAGCTAGCTAAGGCCAGAGAGTGGGTAACCATTCAAAATAGACCCTACTCCATGGTGCAAAAGCACTTGATACTCAGTGCTCTGCTGAGAACTTGTCTGCTCTCACATCGTCTGTGGAGTTTAGGAGGTGGGACAAGGTCCCCCTTGGTCTAGCTAACTATGCAGACTATTAGGCCTTTCCACAATCTAAGGGGTATGTTCACACGGCATAATTGCGGGCGTAATTACGCCACGCAATTATGCCGTGTGTTTGGAAGCTCCCTACCGGCCCCATAGACATTCATTACTATCAGCACGTATTCGCCACTAGTAATTGACATGTTCACTTCTCTATGAGAACTGTGGATTACCATAATGACTGGGGCGCATTTTGTCCATATTTGAACGCAGTACGGCACAAAATATGGACCGAAATGCGCCCCAGTTTAAGCCGTATGAACTTAGCCTAATAGGTTGCCTGTAACAGGAATAATACATAGCAATACTGTAATGTATGGCCATGTATTAAAAGCAATCAAGTGATTGCTTAGTGTAGTTCCATAATGGGACTAAAAAAAAAAAACAGGTAAAAAATGTAAATAACTAAACAATAAACAAAAGACACATAAGGGTATGTTCACACGGAGTCTTGCATCCCTGTTAACATATGCTTTTCATCTTAAGGCATGTTTATCACGGCCTTATAAATGGCGGCCGATATTTCGGTCGTAATTCGCGCGAGTGCCAAAAATTATCGGGCTGAAAACGGCCCATTCATTACGGTAATTCACAGTTTCTCATAGAGAACTATGGATTACGTCTCCTCTCCCCGCCCGGCGAATCCGCCGGGCGGGGAGATAATTGACATGTCACTTTCTAGCGGCGTATACGCGCCGCTAGCAGTGATAGTCTATGGGCCGGCGAAGTGCCGGCCCCCTGCTTACTCCCCCGCTCCCGCCCTGCCCCCGTCCACACGGCGTAATTGCGGGGCGTAATTACGTCCCGCAATTAAGCCGTGTGAACATAGCCTTACAATTAGCAGTGACTTTATCACTGCCAGCAATGAGGAACACGCAGCAGCGTTCACATGAGAGATTGCCGCTGTGTGTCTGCATCGTGCCTGTCAGGTCCGTCTTTCAAAGAATTGCATGTCATTTCTTGGATCGCATCTGCAAGATGGACCCAACAGGTGCAATGGAAACACGCAGCAGCGATCTCTCATGTGAACGCCGCTGTGTGCTCCTCATTGCCGGCAGTGATAAAGTCACTGCTAATTGTCAGATGCGTCTCTGGGTCTGTTCAGAGACGCATCTGAAAAGCGTATGTTCACAAGACGCCGTGTGAACATACCCTAACTCGTTTCCAAGATAAAAATTATTTCCCCAATTTTTGTAAAAGAATTAAAAGGTGCAGATAATAGGTTTCCCTGGGACTGTATTGATCCATTCTATACAATTATCATGATATTTAATCCATACTTGCTAACTCTTCAAGAATGTTTGGGAGACTCCTGCAAAGAGGGGAAATCTCCCAGAGTTCTTGGAGAGCTGACAAATCTCCCACAGCTGGCAGCCAAAAAGCTGCTGGCTGCTCTTAATAGTGGCACCAGGAAAAAGCATGATGAAATGCTGCCCTGAACAGGCTTGGACTGGCCCACAGGGGAATAGGGGAATCCAACTCCATTGGTGGGCCTCTGGTTTTGCATGCCCGTGAGTCAGTTATGTACAGGAGCTGTATGATGAGCCCCAAAAATCAACTCCACTGGTCGGCCTCAAAACTTAACTCCATTGGTGGGCCCCAGGAATCAATTCCACTGGGGAGCCCAAGAAATCAACTCCATTGGTGGGCTCCAGGAATCAATCCCACTGGCGGGCCCCAAAAATCAACTTCACTTGTGAGCCCTAGAAATCAACTCCATTGGTCTTCCCCAGGAATAAACTCCACTGGTGGGCCCCAAAAATCAACTCCACTGGTAAGCCCCAGAAATAAACTCCATTGGTGGGCCCCTAAGAATCAACTCCACTGGTGGGCCCCTAAGAATCAACTCCACTGGTGGGCCCCAGGAATCAACTCCACTGGTGGGCCCGACACTGACCCTGATTTCATTTGGTGCAGAGGGGCTGCGTTGCAGCTATACTGGCTCTGTGAATGTGGCGTCACCCAAATCTCCTGGACGCTGGATAGGCTATACAATATCCAGAAAAGTTGGGTTACAACAGAGCTGTTACATAGTTGCAAAAAGGGGGTGTGGCCTTTCTGTAAAATGGAGTGTGTCATATAAAATCTGGTGTGGTCTATGCAAATTTTCTGTCCAGCATGCATATTGCACCACAACTGAAGGTCACTTTCAAAAGTTGGCACGTAGGCTTTATTCCAAGAAAAAATATGCTGCCTAATATTCTGCAGGCATGAAATCAATGGGGCATGGTATACAGGTGTTTTTGTTATTAGTATTCCAACTCATTGCATACTAGTAGGTCAGACTACAGATAAATATTACGCTGTGAGAACATAGCCTAAAAGTTTAAAATGGGTATTCAGAAGGTTAGACCCTGCGATAGAAGAAAGTGATCACTTGTCGGGTGTCATTGATCATAATGTTATGTCCTTCTGATTCATCACAACAGTTTTAAATGAGAATATCCCTTTAACTGCACCAGGTTATTCACCTTCAACCTCTGACCTACTGCAAATTTGTAAATGGTTGGCAATTGAATGGAACTTTAAAGGGTCTTAGCCAGTTTTAGCACAGAGATGCAACGTTTTGCACTTGGTACATGCAATAGCACAGACATGGGGATTGTGACACTGTAAGAATCATACTTTTGTCCTACTCTGCAGACTGACAAGTGCTGTTTGCAGAGCGGCTATGAATAAGGGGTGTGTACTGAAACATTGTCTAAACACCCTCCTGGAGTAGGAAGTGAGTGCACACTGGGAATTTCTGCTTGCCAACAGAGCGAGTGGCACTGTGCACCAGCTGTGATCACTCACACCCTGCCAGGGTCTGGTGTCAGCCCTGCACAAATAGATGCCAACTTTCTATGAACAGCCAATCAATTCGCCCCTATATCCCTCTTTGAATAAGGGAAAGTGGGCAATAAGGAATCTATGGCGTCCCTACATGACAACTTCACTATAGGGGAAAATAATACAGGCATATCCAACCTATGGCATAGTCCTCATAAGGTAAGTGTCACCTAGGGGTGCATATTTTATAGCCGTCCTTGTATATTCGTATAATACAATCTTATTCTGATTTATATATCTGTTTATCCTTGTATATATAGGTTATGATACTAAATGATACTTTGTAAACTTTTTTCCATTATTGTATTAGTAAGTAACCAGCAGATTAACTGGCTAGTAACAAAGAAATAAATGAAGATATGCAATATGTTAAGGGCCAATAGTAAGGGCCCACAGAAATGACATTATGAAAAGCGAGTATCAAGTATAACTTTCAGAAAGATCCTGGATTTAGATTAAGCATACAGGACACATGAGATAAGGAAACCGGCTTTTTTACTATTTTATAACCTTTTCAGGAAGGTTTCCTGGAACTTGTAGTCTCCTAGCAGCCGGACAGCTACAGGTTACTTATGCCTATATGAGATGCTCAGATGGACTGCAAATCATAGCACACAAGAACAGCATTGTGAAAGTGGTGCTAGCTCCTGTAGGTCCATTCATTATTATTTTAAATCTCATTTCCTATACATTGTGCTACGTGAAAGCGCTGATAGGGTTAAAGAGAAGACAAAAGGCATTTGTCAGATGCTTAGGGCTAAATTAATTTCCATGCTATCTGGAGGCGCACAAGTGCTCATTGTTTTGCAGATAGGGGCCTGCCTCTCACAGTGGTCCTAGCTTTTGGAAAACACAATTTGTGTTTAATATAATTTTTAATGAACGTAGAAACCCAGAAATTTTCATGGTCTGTGAAGGGAATTGTTTACTTGACTCAGAACAGTAAGGCTAGGGCCAAACGGCATAGGTCGAAAAATGTTGGAAAGCCGCCAGCATTTTCTCCTATGCAGGACAGCGGTTTTTGTCACTGAATTGCGCAAAAAACCGCAGTACAATTGAAAACAGCAAAACTGTGGCGGAAAATACAACATGTTGCATATGCAAACCCGAGATATATAGACTACACCTCAGGTTTTTCATTGCTGTCTATGCGGCACAGTGTACCGTTGGATTCTTGGCAGTTTCAATATACTGAAACCCCAGAAAATCCAATGGCATTTATGTACTGTGTAGGCATAGCCTTATGCTACATGCACATCTACAAAAGAAAACAAATTTGCAGAATAAATTTAGCAGGTGCACACTGATATTGCTACAATGAAAGTGCAAACACACAAAAATGAGCCAGCAGCACTCTTCAAACGATAAGGGTAAGTTCACACGGCTGTACTGTACGCCCCGCAATTACGCCGGGTGTTAGCAGACTTGTGCTGATCGGCGCGTACTCCCGCGACATGGGGAGTGGGGGGGGAGGTCAGCAGCCCGCCGGCCCCATAGACATGTATTAATCGCAGCGTAATCTCTATGAGAACTGTTTTTTACCACAATGATTGGGGCGCATTTCGCTTGTATTAGAGCGCAGTATACCATGAAATACGTGGCGAAATGCACCTGCAAAATAAGCCGTGTGAACATAGCCTAAGGCTATTTCCACACTACAGGAATTTCAGGTAGAAATCCACGCAGATTCCAACTTGAAATACTTGTGTCAAACCAAAAGTAAATAATTGCTATTGACGCTAATAGAAAATACGCATTGTAGTTCATACTGCAAAAAAAACTTAGAACATGTTCATTCTTTTGTCGTGTTCTGTGTGGAAATTTACTATTGGTGGATAAAAACCTTGTGTAAAATGTGGCCCAGACATTTTTATGTTGTTTGTAATCCGGATCCAAGTTGAAAACCACATAGACATGAATGGGACTAGTTTCTGACTGTAAACAGCAAGTAACAGAAATAACCCTAAATCCACATGCACTAACTTGTGAAATACTCCTTGAAAACTGCGTCGTCCGACAAGCAAATGTTACTCATCGTGTGGACGTATCCTAAAGACCTGTTCACACGGCTGATTTTGACACAGTTTTCGAGCAGTTTTCAGAGTGTTTCCGCTCCCAAAACAGAATCAAAAAAGCCTACAAAACGCCTCCAGTTCATTTTAATTGATTCCGATGTAAAGCAGTGTTGCAGTTCACACATGACAAGGTTTCTATGTGCATTTTAGGTGCTTCCTTGGAAGCTGTTTTGGGCGCTGAAAAAGAAGGATTTTTGGAGCGTTTTTTGGCATGGTTCTTGTCCTGGCTATTAATTTGGATGGGTGAAAACAGTGGTAAAAACCTCGTCCAAAAACGCACTGAGAAACACATCTAAAACCTCTTCTGAACAAGCATGTTTCAGGTGAGGTTTCGATGCTGTTTTGGGTGCTGAAAATTTAGCGTCCAAACAGCGTCAATGTGTATGTTCACACGAGTAAATTACAGGCATACAGCAGCGCGTACTGTGCGTGCCACTATACGCCCGCAACTTCAGAGATTTATGAATTACTATAATGTCGGCCCGTACTTTGGGCACAATTATGCGCCGAAGTACGGACCAACATTACGCCGTGTGAATATACCTTATGAATCAAACACTGAATATATAATTTTTTTGAAGTGCATCTCTGTTTTATATTTAAGAAAACACAAATACTGAGGCTGTTAATTTACATTTATGATCAAAACTGTGAAGATCTCCTCACCAATGGCAAGGTGGCCCGAGTTCAGATGAGGACGCACTCTAAGGCTATGTTCACACAGCGTAATTGCGGGGCGTACAGTACGTCCCGCAATTACACCGGGTGTTTGGGAGTCGCGCTGATTGACGCGTACCCCCGTGACCCGCGGGCCCCCTAGACTGTCATGTCACTTATCTTCCTGGGCGTACAATACGATCGCATTGTACGCACGGGGAGAGGAGGCGTAATCCATAGTTCTCTATGAGAACTGTGGATAACCGTAATTTTGGCGTGCATCTCACTCGTATTAGAGCGCAAATACGACATGAAATGCGTGCTGAAATTTGCCCGTGTGAACATAGCCTAAATCTCAATTCTATTGAGGCCTTTCCAGGCCGCCATACTTTCAGGGCATGAGGGTCCCAACTCTGTTCTGATTAGGGTATGTTCACGGATACACGTGTTCTGATTAGGGTATGTTCACACAGTGTTTTACAATACGTTTTTCGATCCAAAAAAAGTATTGGAAAATGCTGCCTAAAACATATCCAAACACGAACCCAAAGTGTGATGCATGTTTGGATACGTTTTCTATGCAGCAGAAAAGTACCCTATAGTTTTAATTAGGGTGTCTGATGCGTAAAACAGATCAAGAATTAACACGTCAATTCTTTGATCGTATACGTTAAACGCATCTGAAAGACACATGTAAAACACATATCATCTGAATGACAATATGTGTTTTAAAGTGCTTTCTATGTAAAATGACACTGAACATTCTTGAATATGTTTTGGGGTTCGTTTTTCGATGCTTAAACATTACCTGAAAACGGATACGAAAATGCCGTGTGAACATCTCCTTACAAACAGCCTGTGGATGGGTGGAGTGCATGACCAAAATGGAGGTGTCAGCCCTTTATCAGATCCGGCAATGCTGTTATTTTAGGTTTTTTGGGCATAAAAAGATGGACATAACAATGCAGATGTGAATGTAGCCTAATTCAGGACTAAGATGATAAGTTGTGCATGATTTATTGGGGAGTAAATTACCTAGAGTAATACTTTTGCAATTGACGATAATTGCTGCTGTTCTAACTGAAACTAATATAATATGTCAAAAATTTGTCTTTAGAGCGGTCATGTTGTGGCGCATCTAAAAAAGTGTCAGTTTCAGTCATCAGCATGGAAATGAAAGGTCGCAAATCCTGATGCAAGATGATTGAAGTGCTGTGTTGTCTTTATTACAGCTAATGAACATCAATGTGGTCACTTTGTGACCCGCAAATGCTGTATCGACAGCCTGACAGTCAGGAGTGCCATCAGGGTAGTACTGGCCGTACTCTCGTAAGGCTAGGTTCACACGGCTTAACTGCAGGACGTAATTACGCCCCGCAATTACGCCGTGTGGCGGGAGCGGGGGAGGGAGCGGGGGGCCGGCACCTCGCCGACCCATAGACTTTCATTACCAGCGGCGCGTATATGCCGCTGGTAATTGACATGTCGCTTATCTCCCCCCGCGGCGTATTCGCCGAGCAGAGAGAGGAGACGTAATCCATAGTTCTCTATGAGAACTGTGGATTACCGTAATGACTGGGACGTTTTCAGCCCGTAATTTGCGCACTCCGGCTCGTAATTACGGACTGAAATACGTTCACTTTTAAGCCGTGTGAACGTGGCCTAAGGGGCCGCTGGCATAGTGCAAGATAGGAACTGGTAATGGGAAGGGGGACCCAGATGCTTTGGCTGTATATGGCCCTGAAATTACTAATGGCAGTCCTGCCAAAAGTGGTCAGACATCCAGCAGGCATGGGTTTCTCGCCACTGTCAACAAGTCATGGTCATCGCAATTTGTGAGTTGGGATGGGACCAGGGCTGCCATTAGGGATATCATAACAGCCATGCTGTTTGGGGCCACTGCTCAATAACAGTTGCTTAAAAATTTCAATGGGCCTTTTTTTTTTTTTTTTTTTTTCCATTCAAAGAAGCTTTATTAATATAACAAACAAGATTATAAACTCATTCAAGATAAAGGAACTTTGTTGATACAAATTTCAAAATCACCTAGATCAGCAGTTAGCTAAATATGAAAGCGTATCCTTATACGTATCACGTTAGCCAAAAAAAGCACAGAAATCAAAAAGGTGTAAAAAAAAGAAAGGGAAAAGCCCCCAGTAATTTAAATAATATGAAGATAAGGGGGGGATTCGACTTACGTCTAAAAGATTCTCGGCCAGACTGTAAAATCGTTATCTGACTAATCCTCTACAAGGCTAACTAAATTGCCTAGATAAAAGGAATCGGCACCTAAAAAAAAATAACAACAAACAAACTGGGGAAGGAGGGAAAGCCCGGTCTCTGTCGGTAACCCCCACCCATGCGTCTCATCCCCAAGCCGACACAGATGTATATTACTGAACCGCACAATATGGTCTGATTTACAAAAGATGAACCAGTCCTCCCAAAGCTGAGAAAAGCGCACCGCGTCACCTCGTGAGTCGCTCCGAATTTTCTCCCATCTACAAATTCTATGAACTTCTGTCAACCATTCCTAATAGAGGGCAGGTAAGGAGCCCACAACTAGGGATGATTGTCATGGCTGGTTCAGCAAGATACTATTAGGCGGCTTTTGAGAGAGCGGGGAGGTCCCTGGACGGCATGGAAAAGTATACAACGGGAATCATTCTCCGGGTTCTCCCCATTATATCAGCTAATAGAGGATTATCCCGCGCCAGAAAGGCTGCAGAGACTCACATCCCCACCAGAAAATGGAGCATCTTTTCCCCACCCAATCTTTATGACAGCGCCAACAAGTGCGGGGGACAGAGGGATACAGAGTGTAGAGTGGGAGGGTACTCGTCCCCATCGGGAGAGGATTTTAAATTTTAGCTCTTGCACTTTGACAAAACATTGGGGCCCCATTCCTCACTGGAGAATTCTCTTGATAGCTCCTTTTCCCATGCCCTTTGATAGGCAAACTTAGGGAAACGCTTGGCCGATTAAGAACTATAGTCTTGAGAGTTAATGCGGTGAGTGAGAAGGCTGTAGGCACCACTCTAAAAAACAGTGGGCGCCCTCAAAAAGGATAGGGGATTGCTCATAAACAGCACAGACACAAACGCAGCTGGTAGTAGTGCAACCTGGAAAACTTTTTACAATGGGGGGTAGCAGCTAAGACAGAATATGGTTTAAGGTTATCCCCTAAGTATACATCTCTCATCATAGCAAATCCCCTGTCCCCTCCCAGGCCTAGTGATGGGGATCTTAAAGTCTCAGGTATACATGGATTGCCAGAGATGGGAGTAAGCGGGCCTCCTGTCCCAAAGATGGGAAGGGACGAGGGAAATGCCCGCAAGTAAGTATTATATTTTGCAAAATGAAAGGGGTCAGGGATAGGGATTTTTTTGGGGAACATAGTCGCGAGAAGCCAGGGGATGGCCGCAGTTGGGAAACCAAACATGGTATACTCAAACCGGACCCATAACTTAGCATCAACATTGTGAAAGCCGTCCAGAATCCTCACCGCCACCGCAGCCAGGAAGTATTTTAGGAAATTTGGCAGAGACAGGCCCCCTTCGCCTGGGGGGTCATCATATGGTTTTGGATATTCTGGATGTCGCTGCCCCCAAAATGATCTGTCTTTTTCAAAGAAAGGGAAAGACTTTGGGAGCGAATCGGGACTGTTTGGAATAGGTAAAGCAGACGGGGCAGAATATTCATTTTCAAATATTAATGCACCTAAATCTTTTGTCCCACCTGGAAAGGATCTGCTTGAATGAGTTGAACAAGGGGGAGAAATAAATCAAAAATTTTTTAAGATCCGATGGGATATGCACACAAGATATTTAAGGGAAAAAGTGGCCCAGGCGAAAGAGTAAGAAGACCCCAATCGGGGGACCTCCTCCATTGAAAGAGTAAGATTCAGTGCCACGCTTTTGTCATAAATTTACCTTAAAGATTACTGAATTTCCCAAAAGTATTGAGGGTCCGAAGAACAGATGGAGAGAGATAAAGGGAAACCGTAATATAAAGGAGCAGGTCGTCGGCGAAAGGCAGAGCATTTTCCATGATGGTTGCCACACGTAATCCCTTTGATAGAACCATTGGCTCGGATATCTTGGAGCAGATGCTCCATCACTAGAGCATGCAAGAGTGGGGAAAGAGGGCAACCCTGCCTGATACCATTGCGGATAGGGAGCGAGGCTGAGAGTGAGCCATTGACTCGAATTTGAGCCTGTGGGGATTGTATAGCCCCTTTATTCTGGTAAGGAGAGTCGGCCATCCAAGGTTGAAGAGGCCCCAAAGAGGAAAGACCAATCTACCCGTCGAAAGCCTTTTCGGCATCTAAAGAGATAAAAAACTCGGATTTTAGAACGATATACATAATCAGGGTGATGGCTTCAGGTATTATCCCTTGCCTCTCTCATAGGATAAAGCCCACCTGATCGAGTGGAAAGGTGCCTAGCAGCGGTTAAGCCGCAGCGCTACAATTTTGCAAAAATCTTAGCGTCGGTAAATTTAATGAGCGATATCGGCCGATAGCTCTGACACAGGGCCGGTCCTTCCCTTCCTTCGGAATGACCGTTAAGGGCTTTTAAGAATTTTGTGATCGAAGGGTGAATCATTAGAAACTGTATTAAAGGCTTCCAGGAGTGTGGGGTAAGCTCCTCTCTTTAAAGGACTTGTAAAATTTGGCAGTAAAAACCATCTGGCCCCGGCTCTTTTCCCGCTGGAGGGAAAGGCAAAAGCCCCCGGAGCCTGTTTTCGAGAAGGGTTCCTCCAGGGGCTCTAACAAAATCCGAGGAGAGACTGGGAAGGCCGGTTTTGCAGTATGTATGTAAAGCACAGCAAGCGACTCCACAATTTGGGGTTTAAATTTGAATAAAAGTTGTGAAAGACACCTATATGTCCTGTTAAGATGTACTAGCTGATTATTCGGGGGTTTTGATCAGGTGACAAATAAGGAAGCTCTCTTCTCCCGCAACGCGCGGGGCCAAGTATCGGGCCCGGCTATTACTCCCTCATAGTATACAGCCCACGGATTTGGCGGTAGCGTCTAATGCTTTCCCCTCCATGAGCACTAGAACCTCGTGCCTCAGTTGGTTAAGAGTCTAAAAGGGCAGCAATTGACCCAGTGGTTTGGAGACGCTCCGCTACATGAAGGTCTGCAAGCAACGAATTTGGGGTTTGCTGGCGCTTCTCGCTTTAATCGAGCTCCATGGTTTTATTAACACCCCCCTTAAAACCACTTCAGCGCCCCCATTGGGTCTGAGCGTTGTACATCCTCCCTATGGGGAGCTTGGAACTCCTGAATACATTTTTGGGGCTCCCCGCAGGCAAAGAGCTCCTTAGGAGCTCTCATTGAGCTTCCAGGCAAATGGCGGGCGCTGAAAGTGCGGGAGATTGAGATCACAATGGACCGGGGCATGGTCAGAGTGCAGTCTGACGTCAATCTTAGCATCTACGGCGTGCTGGAGGAGGACATAATCAATGCGGCTATATGACTGGTGCGGGCTAGAGAAAAAGGTAAAAGTCCCTTTCTCCCGGATGCATCAGCCGCCACACATCCGAAAGCTGCATACCGTGCAGTAGCCGCTTAAGTTTATTAATGACATGGAGGGAGACTGAGGAGCGCAATGGGCCTTTTTTTTTTTAAAAAAAAAAAAGAAAATTGATCAAGGCTCCTGACCGTAATATACCCAATACTGCCTTGATGGTGTCGATGGTTATAACACATTAATTTTCATTAACTGTCTGTAAACCGACAGTCAACCTTTTAATATTTACTTAAATAGAAAATCCGTGCAGCAGTCCACACTGCATGGATTTTCCATCGGACGTTTATTACACCGCCGGCGTTCCTAACAATTTAGAACAAGTTCATTCTTCCGCCTGGTTTTCCGGCGGAACATGAACATGTGGGGTCAAAGGGGGATGGACTTGAATCTGCAAACCGCGGACAAAAATCGTCCCACTACATGACAAAAAAAAGACAAAATACCAGTCGGAAGATCTGACTGGTATTTTATCTGTGCCGTGTGAACGCACTCTTGTGATCTTTACCCATGTGATGAGTTTTTGTCAATATCAACGCATAGTTCTAGCCTTAAACACTTGTTATACAATCATTACAATAGGTACATTTATCAAATTGCAAATTGAATCTGTATAGAATTGTAGCAAGGAACCCCACCCTTAGGCTTCGTCTTCACAGTAAAATACTGGCCCACAGAGAACAGTACTATAATCCACCGTTTTTCTGGCAGATTATAGAATATCTTCTAAATTGTTTGATCCGATTTCGGATTTGAAATCTGACCTCTAAAAATCCGAACTGTGTAGACTACAGCTTGGATTTTTGTATTGAGGTCAAAGGGGAAAACTGTGTTTACAGTCTGAGTTTTTGTGGATTTTAAATACTGAATCCATATAAAATCTGACCAAAAAACAATGGCATGTAAAAGTAGCCTTGGGATATGTTCACACAGCATCTTGCAGGGCGTACGTGTGACCGCTGCCAGATGCTATGTGTTTAAAAGAACGCGCTACTCAGTGTGTTCTTCTAAAGTGAGGGGGGGAGACCGGCCCCATTCACTTTCGTTATCCCTGTGGCAGGGAAGACGGCAGGTAATCACAGGGCGTATTTCGGGGCACATTGCAATTACTTCCCAAAATAAGCCGTGTGAACATAGCCTTATGCCCATCCTCATATTATAGATACAGTGTAACAGTTCCATACCACACATAGCTGTAATAGGCCACTCTGGGCCCATACTGAAGCTACAGTATATGTGTCTCCTAGGATTTTTTTCTCGTATATTTATAGAAATTTATAAAAAAAATAAATAATAATAAATATATACACACAGTTGAAACCAGAAGTTTACATACACTATGTAAAAGACACATCTGCATGTTTTTCTCACTATTTGACATGAAATCAGAATAAACCCTACCCGTTTTAAGTCAGTTAGGAACCAAAATTATTTTTTTACTTTTGCAAAGTCAAAAGTTTGCATACATTAGGATTACTATGCCTTTAAACAATTAGGGACAGCGCATATGATGATGTCATGTCTTTGGAAACATCTGATAGGTTTAGAGACACACCTGTGGATTTTTTTTTAACACACACCAGAAACACATTACTTCTGTGTGTAACATCATGGGAAAGTCTAAAGAAATCAGCCAAGATATCAGGAAAAGCATTGAAGCATTGTGGACTTGCACAAGTCTGGTTAAACCCCTTGGGTGCAATTTCCAGAACCTGAAGGGGGCCTCGTTCATCGGGTAAAAAAAAATTATACGCAAGTAAAAAACCCAAAAAGGGAATGTGAAACCATAAAAACCCAAACGGAAAAGACGGGCTTCTGAGTCCAGAGTTTGACGTCCTTTGGCCAACTTTTAAATTTTCCCCAAAAAACAAAAGCAAAAGATTTTTGTGAAATCTGGGGGAAGCGGGTAAAGGTTTATCATTTTCCCAGTGAATCAATTACGGAAATCAACAGGGGCTAAAAGGGCCCACTCTGCCGGGAAGAAATATTCCCCCAAAAGAAACATATAGAAAAACCGTTTGTTTCCAAATGCACACAGGAACAAAAAACCTACTTTTTGGAACTTTCCCCCTAGGGGTCTCCCGAAACCCCAATTGATCTTTTTGGGCCAAAAATGACCATCTTTGTTTTTGGGAAAAAAAGGGAAAAGCTAGGAAGCCTAATAAAAAACTTTTTTTCCCTATACGCCAACAAAATTCCGCCTTTTTAAAAATTTCCAAGGGTAAACCCCCATAAAAAAACCCCCCCCATTACAAAAATTAAAAGAACTTACAAATGGACAAAAAGGTGGGGCCCGGGCTCTTTAGAGTTTCCCAATCTTTTAGGGGGGTTGGGGGTTGAAACAAATGGAAAAAGTGCCAAGTTTACAATGGCCCAAACCACGTTTCATAAACGGGGGTGGTTTACATGAAAAATGGATGAACCTGCCACCCAGACTGTACATCTATATACAGATAAGTGCCTGTGAGTGCCCAAGTGCAGGAGTGACAGATGTGTGTGATAGCAGTTAGGGATCTTGGTGGGCCAGACCGAGAAGATGTATTTCAGGGCCTTCTTAAAACTGTGAGGGTTGTGAATGTGCCTGATCGCCCGCGGTAGCATATTCCAGAGAATTGGTGCCACACGTGTGAAATCTTGTAGACGCATGGAGGCTCGGATTGATTGAGGAATGTAGTCTGATATCATCAGCAGAGCGGAGAGCACGGGTCGGGCGTAGACAAGACTAGGGAGGAGATGTAGGAGAGCAGCGCTGTGGAGAGCTTTATGGGTGAGAGTGCTGAGTTTATACTGTATCCTGTACTGGATGGCAACCATGCAGTGACTGACACAGGTAGAGGCATCAGTATAGCGGCTGGAGAGAAAGACAAGCCTGGCTGCTGCATTCTGGACAGATTGGAGAGGGGAGAGTTTGCAGAGAGGGAGACCGATAAGCAAGGAGTTGCAGTAGTCAAGACGAGAAAGATAAGAGCAGTAATGAGAGTTTGAGTCATTTCAACAGTGACAAATGCACGTATTTTCGAGATATTATAGAGGTGCAGTTGACAGGAGCGGGCAAGGGTTGGATATATGGGGTGAAGGTCAGATCAAATCCACTATAACCCTAGACAGCGGGCCTGGTGCCTAGGAGAACTGGTGGTACCCCATACAGACACAGAAAATAGCAGGGGGGGGTGGGTAGTAGATGGCGGAAAGACAAGAAGTTCAGTCTTAGTGAGGTTTAGTTTCAGATGGAGAGAGGACATGATGTCAGAGACAGCGGACAGACAGTCACTGGTGTTTTGTAGCAAGGCTGGAGTGATGTCACGGGAGGAGGTGTATAATTGGGTGTCATCCGCATAGAGATGGTACTGGAAGCCAAATCTACTGATGGTTTGTCCAATGGGGGCTGTGTACAATGAAAAGAGGAGAGGACCTAGAACTGATCCCTGAGGAACTCCAACAGCAAGAGGAAGAGGAGAGGAGGTCGAACCAGAAAACGAGACACTGAAGGAGCGGTCAGAGAGGTAGGACGAGAACCAAGCGAGAGCGGTGTCCTGGAGGCCAATGGTGCTGAGCATGCTGAGGAGAAGATGGTGATCAACAGTGTCAAACGCTGCAGAGAGATCCAAGAGAAGCAACAATGAGTAGTTACCCTGAGATTTTGCTGTTAGGAGGTCATTTGAGACTTTAACTAAGGCAGTTTCCGTGGAGTGTAGGGTGCGGAAATCTGATTGCAGGGGGTCAAGAAGAGAGTTAGCAGAGAGATAACGGATTAGGCGAGAAGAACATCAGCCTAAGAACATCATCCCAACTGTGAAACACAGGGGTGGTGGCATCATGTTGTGGGGTTGTTTTGCTGCAGGAGGGAATGGTGCACTTCACAAAATAGATGGCATCATGAGGAAAGAAGTTTATGTAGCAATACTGAAGCAATATCTCAAGTCATCAGCCAGGAAGTTAAAGCTTTGGCGGAAATGGGTCTTCCAAATGGACAATGGTCAATGACCCGAAGCATAACGTCCCTGTAGAATTTACCACAAATACATCTTAGACTCCTCTCTTTACCAGCACTTTCCTATTAATTCCCCAAACAGCGTATGTTAGACCCTAAAAATTAGAAATTAAAAAATGTCAGATAAGTGGCATGTAAATACCTAGACCCCCATTAGGTAGGTAGACAGGGCCTACCCCTGTAACTAGCCAGGTAGCTGGGGCTGCCCCCAGTAACTAGCCAGGTAGCTGGGACTGCCCCCGGTAATCAGTCAGGTAGGGCCAGTAATTAGCCATTTAGGGCCAGTAATTAGCCAGGTAGGACCAGGGGCAGTAATTAGCCAGCTAGGGCCAGTATATAGGCAGGCAGGGCCAGTATATAAGCAGGCAGGGCCAGTATGTAGCCAGGCAGGGCTAGTATATAGACAGGGCCACTTATTGGTAGACAGGGCTGGTCTATAGCTAGACGGGGGATGGTATATAGCTAGACGGGGGCAGGTATATAGCTAGACGGGGGCTGGTATATAGCTAGACGGGGGCTGGTAGTTTTTAAAAAATAAATAAAAACAATACTTACCTGAAGTCTCTGCTTCTTCCTCTTCTGTCTTCCCCGGAGGCCGCCAACAGCATACTGCAGGGCCGCGGAGCGGGCGCGCGATGATGTCATCACATCGCGCGCCTGCCCCTCGGCTGCTGCTTGCACTGCGCGGTGCAGGCGGCAGCCGTGATGGCTGCATGGCTGGGTCGGTGACCCGGCCGTGCAGCCGTCTGGTGAGCAGGGCCTATCGGCCCCCTGCCACAGGGGTCCGGTCGCTGATGCGACCATTGCGGCCCCTGTAGCGCGCCACAGACCGGTGCCGGCACTCGGAGCCCGCTGGTGGGGTGGGGGGGGGGGACAACATTCTCCGCGGCGGGCGATCCGAGCCGGCACTGCGGCCCGGACCCCAGCGACCCGTCGGGCAAATGCCTGGGTTGCCCTATGGGCCGTCCGGGCCTGACAGAGCTCAGTTTCTCGCCCTCTATAATATAACCCTATATATCACAGAGCTCAGCTCCTCTCCCTCTATAATATATAACCCTTATATCACAGAGCTAGCTTCTCTATCATATAACCCATATATCACAGAGCTCACTTCTCTATCATAAAAACCCTCTATCTCACCGAGCCCAGCTTCTCTTTCATATAACCCTATATATCACAGAGCTCAGCTTCTCTATCATATAAACCCTATATATCACAGAGCTCAGCTTCTCTATCATATAACCCTATATATCACAGAGCTCAGCTTCTCTCCCATGGAATCTACTTAGATATCCTTGTTGTGGAACATACCCTTATAACTCTTATGCTGTTCCTCTGTTATTCCTTCTAAAAATGTATTACTGAATCTGTAACATGACACACCCCTTTGACAACTGGTATGGTAACACCTACCTGACCAATTCAGTAATACATTCCTAGATGGAATAATTTAGGAACAGCACAACACAGAGGTATAAGAGAAGATGCTCTAGATTTATTTCACAGGGAACACAATGGTTTACTAAAGCAATGATGTCAGGAGATGTCACAGGTCCTCTTTAAATGAGTCTGTGTTGCAGTTCTCTGCACAGTGGGTTGCTGGGGCTGCCACTGTACAGGAGAAAAAGCACATTGTTTCCTGTGATGTGGCGATAACCCCAGAGGTTGAAGCCCTCTAATTATAGTAGAATACCCTTTTAATGATGGTGAAATTAGCTAAAAATCGAATCTACTGTATGTGAGGGGTTCCCAATCAAGTTTAAACTGATTTTTCTCCCTTTCTCTTGAAATGAACATGTGACCGACCAATTTATGCATGTTCATGGGGAGATCAGGGAAAACGCCATCTCTTGATACTATCTTATGTTTAAAGGGGTTTTGCCACAATATCATTTCATACCTCCTGCATCCAGCTATTCAGCCCTGTGCGCTCAGAGGTGTGTGTGTGTGGTGTGGGGGGGGGGGGTGATTTGTTTGAGCTGCACATCATGTGACTCCATAGGATGACCTCACCATGCCTTTCCTCTCTGTAGTCAAAGAAAGGTCTGTTTATGTAAAGCATTGTCAGTAGCTGAGAGGTAAAGTTTTTGCCTCCAGGCACAAGGGTCCTAGGTTCAAATCCCTGCAGGAACCAAACCTGTGGAGTTTTTTTTTTTCTCTTTATCAATGCACATACCTGATTGAGGTTTCCTTTTTTATTTATTTGCACTGTTTGACTAATTACTAAGGAGGACGGGAGTACAATGACAGCACCCGGGGTTTGAACCCTCAGTAGCTGCCTGAGAGGAGCAGTGATGTCTGACCACGACTGAGGAGCTCTCAACCCTGATCTTATCCCCTGGAGACAAGCTGTAAACAATGGATCACTAAAGGAGCAGCTAAAACAAAAACGGTCCAGAATTTTTAATAATAATGAAAGGTAAAAATGTTTATTTCATTTGCAAGCTTCCCAAGTCAATTTTACTTCGTGGCAAAACCCCTTTAAGATTAACCTTGAACATAGCTGTAGACATTACATTTACCAGATCCCAGCAATTTAGATCTACACAGTTTTGTACAAAAAACTCACTGAAAATTAAATCCTTAAACCGTTCATAAAACTGAGGTTTTCTTGGCCACTGCTTGTCAAAAGCTGCTGAAAAAAACATTTTTTGGCGTGTTTTATTTTTTTTGCGCTTTTTTTTTGCAAAAAATGCACCAAAAACACATTAAAAATGCCTGGCACTTTACATAGACTCCAATAGTAAATTCTCTGTCCTTTTCTGTTGTATTTTGCAACATGTTACAAAAACAAGCAGAGAAAAAAATGTCCAGTGGAGACTGCAGAACGTTTTTACTATTAGGCTATGTTCACACGGCTTATTTTGGGACGCATTTCGCCACGCATTGAATGCGTACTGCGCTCTAATATGGGCGAAATGCTCCCCAAACATTATGGTAATCCACAGTTCTCATAAAGAACTATAAATTACGCCTCCTCTTCCCGCATATACAATACGAACGTATTGTAGGCGTGGGGAGATAATTGACATGTCATTTATTCATGGCGCTTACGCGCCATGAGTAATTGCAGTCTATGGGGCCAGCGGGCTGCCGCCCCCACCCGGCGTAATTGCGAGGCGTACTGTATGCCCTGCCATTAGCCGTGTGAACATAGCCTTAAAGTCAATGGAATCTGTTTTCAGTCGTTTTTTCAGCAGTTTTAGAAAACAAAAAACGCTGAAAAAACGACTGAAAGTGTGTGCAGTGTAGACATAGGATTAGTCGGTAAACAGCAAAGCAAAGACAGATTGGATTGTTTCTCACTTGGCCCGACCATTGGAGTCTCTGTTAGGCGAGTTGAGGCTGAACCTACATAAGCATTTTCAGTTAGATAAGAATAATTTAGCTATTTTTCTTCTGGATATGTGGAGCCCACGGTACTATAATAGGATTTTTCATGTGTGAAATTGTTCTCACTGTTGCAAATGACATTTATGTAAATACTGTTTGTGACACACGTTCCCCCACATGACATCTGACTAAAACTCAAAGAACGTATCCATTATTCAATAACAAGTGAGAAAAAATTTAAATAAGTCCTATAAGACTGATATTTCTGAAATTAGGGAATAATCATTTTGGTCACATGCCCAAAGTTGGTCAGATTTATCAATGTCATTTTGCCAGTTTTTTGGCATGATTTCATTTAAAGGTATAGCATCCAAACCATACTTACAAAGCCCATGTGTCAGTGGAGCTTTAAAGGGGTAATCTCGCTACAAAGATCATAATTTAAAATGAAGGGAACCAAAATGTAAGCATGTCCGTCCTTGGTTACCATTAACAAAGTGCTATGGGTAATGAGAACAGACTGCTTTATGTGTGCTTAGCAATTGTGTTGAAGAACAGGTCAGGTGTTAGGCCCAGCTAATGTGTTACTGGCTGTCAGCTGAGCAGCATGTGCCGCACAGGTCGCAGTTGGAAGTACGCATAGTATGTATGTGGATGCAGACCAGTGCAAAGGAGAGAGACTGTGCAGTCCCACGTAAATCCCTTGTGACTCAGATGCGAAGTCCCACATAAATCACAAACCAAGAGAACACATCTGTACTGTGCAGTCTCGCGTAAAACACTGTTGTGAAACAGATGTGCAGTCCCACGTAAATCACTTTTGTGACATTGATGTGCAGTCCCACGTAAATCACTTTTGTGACATTGATGTGCAGTCCCACGTAAAACACTTTTGTGACATTGATGCGCAGTCGCATGTAAATCACAGAGAACACAACTGTACTGTGCAGTCCCACATAAAACACTTGACACAGACGCACAGTACCACGCGATTTGCTGTACTGTGAACACAGCTGTACTGTGCAGTCCGACGTTATTCATGTTTATGACTCTGATGCGCAGTCTCACGTAAATCATAAACAGAGAATACAACTGTACTGTGCAGTCCCACGTAAAACACTTTAGTGAGACAGATGTGCAGTCCCATGTAAACACAAACAGATAAAGCGTATAGTTTTGGTCTGAGATCTGTAGAGGTGTAATCTGCAGCATATATCACTATGTGAGCGAGAGAGAGACCGAGAACAAAAAATCACCCATCTTTCCCAGATTCCTGAATGTCAAATGCCCATTCTAGTTAAGTATGTAGAGAGAGCAAGAAATTTAGATATACACTATTGAGTTACACTTCACTTTTCACTTCCAATGATTCCTTAGGCTATGTCTACACAGCAAATAATGAAATGCCATTGTATTTTAGACGGCATTTTGTCTTTTGCTGTGTGCACATAGCCTTAGTCTCGGACAGCTGAGAACATCTCCCTTCACCCAGCTCACACAGAATGAATCATCACATGCACACAGTGCTGGGAGGAGAAACACGCCCATCCATGTCACAAGATCTCCTTGGCAACCAGGACAAAAGGCTGTCAAATGCTGTAGCGAGACAACCCCTTTAAGGTTGTCACTCATTTAGGGTCTGTTCACATATATGAGTTGTGTCTAGACTTTTTTGTTGTGTTTTTGCCTGAGCTGGACACAACTTTCATAAATGCTATACACTTTAAAAAGAACTTATGGGTGTTCCTGAAATGTCTACTAGTAAATAACTTGTGTTACCTGTGAAATAACAGTTATGGGACATATTTTTTAAATCTATGTTTTTAAACGGGTTATTCCGGGTTAGAAAAAAATTTGATTTACAATCATTTTCCACATGATGATATCAAATGGGACAACTTTGCCCAAAACCCTTTCCCGACAAACCCCATGTGGCGGGTACAGCCCCATTTTAAAAGGGTTTTTTTTCACATGAGTTTTTGTGTTCCTTTTTTACGGACCCGAAAAACAGATCTAACAATTGCCCGGGTGTGTTTAAACCCTTTGTTTTCCCAAATGGAAAAAAGCCATCGATGTTCCCCAGGGAGTGATCGGGGAATGCGCTTATTGGATCCGTTTTTAATTTTTGACTTTGGTCAATTCTTCTTGGGGTTTTACCAAAAAGAAAACCCCTTTAGGAAATAAGGGAGTGCGCTTTTCCCCACCCCGAAAGGGGGTTTCCAAAAGCGAGCATACATTTGGGTGCTTTTGGGGGTCCGCTTTCAATGCCAAAAACGCATCCTTTAAAAACCCCAATTGGATTTAAATTTAAAATTTAAAATTTTGATTATTTTTGTGGGGTTTTATTTTTAAAGTTTATAAATGAAAATATAAATGAAAGGGTGTGTGTATATAAAAATAGTTTTAAAAATATATATATAAAAAATAAAATTTTAAAAATAAAAAAATATATATATAAAATGTATAAATAGTATATTATATAAAAAATACTTTTGTATAGTATTTATATAAAAATAAAGGAAATTAAATTAAAAAATGTAAAATTTAAAAAAAATTTTATATAAAATTTTTTTTTATTTTTTATAAAATAATTTTATTTTAAAATATATTTTTATATATATGTTACTAAAAAAATTATATTTAGTTTAAAAATGATTTTTTAAAATTAAATTATTTACATGGGTGGGTTTTAAAAAACTATTGGTTTGTTTTAAAAAAAAAAAAAATAGGGGGGGGGCGTTTCTAAAAATCATAGGTGTATTTTACAGTTAAATTAAAAAAAGGGTTAAAAAAAAGGGTTTTTTTTTGGGTTTTCATTGATGGGGTTATATTAATTTAAAATTGGGGCAGTTTGATAGGTTGTTTTAAAATTTAAAGCATTGAAAAAAAAAACCCGTAAAAGCATGCAAAAACGAACCAAAAAGCACCCAAAAAAAGGTTTCAGCTGTTGCGTTTTTCGGGACCACTTTTTGGGAATTCGGGTTTGAAATCCATTTTTCGGAGGTAAAAAACGAAACGTAAAAACGGACCCAAAACTTCGGGGTGAACAACCCCTTTAACACCCATCTAAACTGTTTCATTAAAACGTTTTTAGGGGGGAACGGGCACAACCCATTTTATAAGAGAAGATGCCCCAAATTTGTTTAATTTTCATGGGGAAACACAAGGATTTACTAAAAAAAAAAGCCAGGGTCTGGAGAAGTAACAGGTTCCCGGGGAAGCTTTTCGTCCAGTTTCCCAATGGGCCAAAACAAAAAAAAAGGGTTGATCCCTAGTTTTTTTTTAAAATCCGGTTTTTTGGGAAAATTTTCAAAACATCAAAACTGGGAAAAGCCCAATACTAAAACTGACCCCATGGTTTTTCAAACCCAAATTTCATCATCAGTTTTTCCCGGGGAAACAATTTTGTACTCCCCCCCCCCCCCCCCCCTCCCTACGGGGAAAAAAGATTGGAGGATTGGATCAAACATAAAAGCAGTCGTTATAAAAGTCCCTTTTGTTCGGGTCAGATTTATCAAACGGGTTTATTAATGGATTGGGGGTACCTTGAGCCTAATAAAAGAGCCTTAGAACTATTTTTTTTAATTTTAATTGATAAATTCAAACCGTTTAATTTTTTCCTTTATTATTCAAAAAGGAAAAGAAAAAAAAAAAAATTATCATTCTTTGTATGATTTGCCTTAAAAAGCGTATAAAGTAATTTCAATGAAAAATTGAGTTAAGGGGGGAAATTTCAAAATAGAAAAAAATTTTTCATAAAGAAAAGCAAAATTTTCCCTTGATAAAATTTGGGGAGGGAAAAACCCTTGGATTCCTGCCACATTTCACTTTCTACTGTCACAGCTTTGAATGCAGGTTAGCCCCATTTAATGAATCAATAAATTGGTGTATATTTTAAAGAAAAAAATATGCACTGTGGTCCACAATGTGAACTATGGTTTATGCACCCATGGAGAATAATGGGATGCATAATACATGGAGTTTTTTAGACCTATGCTGATGCATATTTTCACAAAAATTCCTTAGCCTTATGATGATGTATCCTGAGGTTGTACTTAAAGGGGTTTTGCCACGATCTAATGTTGATGTGGGATCCTCCAAAATGGGCATTTAATCACTTTTCTAAATATGTCATTAAAAAAAGTGAATCATGTGAGAGCTACAGCCTTTCTTACATGCCATTGGTTGCCTCACAGTTTCCCTTAGACACAACCAGAAGCTGCTCTGGCCACACTTGCCTGTTTGCACTTCTTATCTGATGGCAGGGAACATGAATGAGCTTTGAAGGGACTGGGGAGAAAAATCCTTTGTCTGTTGTATAGAGAATCCACTGGTTGTAATGTAATTATCTTAGTAAACATGCAGATGCTCCCTGGCACACTGCTCAGACCCCCTCCCTCTCCTCCCTGCAGCCTTCCTTTGTGAAGGAATGAAAGAAGGCGGCCGACTGAGCTTATCTTCTCTCCTGAGCACAGAAGAGGGAGAAATAAAACGCATCTAGCTTGTGCACAATACAGTTCTCCTCTGTGGATTAGCCAATGTTTGCTCAAATACAGAGACTGAGTATCAGGAACGTGCATGGGAGGTGGAGTGATAACATCACAGAGGAGGTACTTGTTTTTTTAAACGGAGAAACACAACACCCCTTTTTTCAAGCCTTAAGAGGGGAGTATCAGCCTGTTAGGTAAGGAACTCACTTCTTGGCAAAACCCCTTTAAATGGGTTATCCAGTTTATACCAAAATTAAATAATAAATAATTTGCTACTTGTCACCTATAAGATAAAAAAGCTATACTCGGCTTTCCCCTTACAGCACTGGCTCTCTCTAGTTTTCTGTTTACTTTCTGTCTTCTTCTGGGTGGGACACCATGGTTGTAGCTGCTGATTGGCTGTAGCAATCAAGGGCCTCTGCTTAAATCTTCGGAGCTGTTCACTTCTGAACAGTGATGTATATGTAGAGGCATGTGACCACTGCAGCCAATCAGCAGCTGCAATGATGATGTCCCACGTTGAAATGAACAGAAAACCAGGAGGAGCCAGAGCTGGAAAAGAGGAGTAGAGGAAGTGGACTATAGTTTTTTTTATTTTTGTTTTAGCAGCCACCAATAGCTGCTTATTTAAATAAGTTTTCTCACTAGGCTGTTCCAATGGGTCACAAGTAGTTTTACACTCACTCTGTCTCCTCAGGCTGTGTGGGGGGTTCTATAACAGTGATTAGCATATCTAGCATCTCTGTAAGTAGCTGAGCTGTTACACTGACAAGTGCAGGAGATGTTATCTCTTCAGTAAACACAAGGTACATGTGCTGTGAGGACTGAAAACAATGGCTTATCTGTAATCTGGTTAGAGATAATTAGTTTGCTCTGGAGCTCAGTCCTTTCATGGGGTGACCTCACTCCCTACTCTAAGCTTTCTGCTCTAATCGGATAAGAGTTATGGTCAGGTAACCATAGAAACCTGTGTGCGCTCAGAGCACATTGACCAATGTATTTAGAAAAAGTCTTCATTTAACTGTCCCTTCATGTTGAAAGCTAATCTTTGTAGTGAAAAACCCCTTTGATATTGGTACAAATAGGAAAGCCCCTTTGCATGTAGTTAAAGATCAATAATAATAGCTGTGTTATGTCTCAGTATAAGAAGATAATAATCAAAACAAGTCTGTGATTACACAAAACATCTTTTTTTCTTGCAACTTTTCATGTTAGGCTATAGCTACACTGCATCGGACAAAAAAAAATGGCCGAAAGTGGCTGTTTTTTTTCCAGTGCAGGACTGGGGTTTTTGTCACGTTTTGTGCAAAAACCCGCAGTCGCTTCTCCTTTTTATTACGTCATCCATACAGTACAACTGAATTGTATGGGAAGATGTCGAGAAAACTAAAAGCGCTGGAATATTATACAGCACGTTGTATATTGCGGCGAAAGACGATCGTAGAAAAGACGAGCTGTGGAGACTTCAGCTCGTCTTTTCTATTGCAATCTATAGGGCTGTATGAATGATCGTATTTTTGGCGCGTTTAAAATCCTAAAAGCGACAAAAATATGATTGTAAAGCTGTGCAGTGGAGACATAGAAGGAGAATGAAGAAAAGTATGTTTTTGCCAGATTTGTGGACACTCTCCTAGTAAACTCTACCACTCTCATGGATAATTATATTTCTGCTCTCCAGTGGCTGCTGACAATTGTCAATAATCCAATTATCGCTAATAGCATAATGACTTTAAAAACTGAAACCTCAGGACAGTGAGTGGTTGAAGCTGTGCGACACTGACCAGAACAGCAGCAGTGTCCTCCACAGAGCAGAAAATGTAATCAGTTGTTCAATTTTGCCTCTGTGACAAAACATATTCAGATAGCTCTCTGATGAAAGGAACACATTACAACCCTAACGTGGGTCCACACCTAGAGGTTATAGAAGAACAATATAAAGTTAGGGAATTATACATTATAACATGGTGCAGTACATTGGCTGGGCTCATGAAGTTATTGTATTCATGTATATACATTGTAGGACTCTTCTAAAGTTACATCCCAGATCATATTATATCTTATATGGTTGTGTCTTTGTCTGTTGATTATTGGTTAAAAGACTCCTGTATTAGGGCATTTTCTAACTTTTTGGCTAATGTTTGGCTGTATAGTTTACTCCTTATCTCTTAGGGCTTTGTCTTAAAGGGGTTGTATCATTTCATTAAGTGGTCTTCAGAATAAGGGGACAGTGAAAACAAGCAACTTTGCAATTAGATGTCATTAGCAAAGCTGTCTTGTTCTCACAATGTCCCTTATCTTCTTTTTCTGTTTACACTGATATACAGTGCTGGTCGGATCCCTCCTCCTTGCATTTCACTATCTGAGAGCTCATTTACGTTCTGTTCTGCCACCCGTCGACTGTATTCACGGAGCTTGCATTTCTGCCTTTCACTCAAAGTAAGGGACCGGCACATTTTCACTCTGCACAGCCAAAAGAAACAGAATAACACTGCAGGACTTCTACAATCAGGAAACAGCACAATTGTGTGTCAATCCCTGCTTCTAATGCATAGAAGTGAGATCTGTGCCGTTCATAGAAAGCTGGATTCAACTGTAACAAATCTCCAGCTGTGAGAGGAGAAGAGATCAGTGTTTAGTCTAGATTGAATGCAGCCTGTGGTAGTTATACAGCTTTTACAAAATAAGACTGATAGGGAGAGACACAGTGACATGTGGACTCAGAGGGGGGGGGGTCTCGGGAGCCAGCATGAACAGTGAAGGGGGGATGATGTCATCCAGCTGGGCGGGGAAGAAACGCCCCTGCATTTCTAGAGTTGAGAAGCTGAGAGCAGTATGAATCAGCAGAACTAAAGAAGCGATATATCCCCTTTAAGAGAGAAAGCAGATTCCCTGGACACTGGAAACACTTTCTGTGTGTTTTTGATTCTTGTTTCTCAAGCGCACTGTATGAATTAAAAAACCAAAGTGAACACCTGTAAAAAGATGCCTTAAAGGGGTTGTCTCACTACAAGGATTGCTTTTTTATGTTAAAGATCTTGCAAAAACAAGTCACTTTGCAATATATGTCCATTATCAGTGTCCTACCTAGTCTGAGATATCCTCCATTGTATGGGCTGCATCAGTTCTTCAGGTCGCTATAACTACAGACCTGTTTACTCTCTCATGATAGGCTGCCAGCACTGGTCGCTATAGCTACAGACCTGGCTTCTACTGCAGCCTAGTAGAAGCCAGTAAATATGCCCCTGAATTCAAAATGAAACCACGAAAACAGGACTGAGGTAAGATGAATCAATGTAGTGAGACAACCCCTTTAAAGGAGTTCTCTTACCATGCTGTTTTACAGAGCCATGGCAAGCTTTGGGTTCTCACGAGTTAGACTGTGGTCAGGTCTATAGCAGTGATTGTCATATCGGCTCTGCAATTCCTAGCTGATCCTGATAGTGACATTATTTCTGAAGGTTTATATTCTGTAGTGCACAAGGCTAGAGAGTACCAGAGGGTTAAAACTTGTCAGTAAGTTATGTAAACAAGCTTCCGTCTTTCAAGATAACAAAGAGAGCAGGAAGTGATATCATCCCGATCATTGGTTCAGCCTGTAAGAGGAGAAAGCTGGGCTGCAGTGGGGGGATTTGGGGTGTCAAAGGCTAAAAAGGTTTGGGAGTTGATTCAAAAGGGGCCCCCAAGGTTGAGCTTTTTCCTAGACCCCCATGGGGGTTTTTTTTTAAGGGGCAAACCCCCTACAGCACTGTAAAATGACTGTGCATCCCTTCCTATACTCTGCCTTTTTGGGTTTTTTTACTTCTTTTTCTGTTCCCCTTTTGATCCCAAGTTAAAAAAAAAAACCATTTCACCCTAGGGCTCCGGTGCCTACGGGAAAGGTTTTCCACCATTCCCCTGTGGGCCAATCTGAGCCTGGTAGGCGGTAAGACTTTGTTCACATGTGGGTCAGAGATTCAGTTCAGAAAACTCTATTGGGGGGGTTTGGGTCACAAGCGGGCGCAAATTTCTCTATCTGAAACAATAACTCCACGCCGGAAACCCCCACCTTTTGGGAATTCTTTAGGAAACGGGTCAGAGGGCCTTGGTTTTTTTTTGGGGGAAATGGATCCTTTTTTTTTCCCTTTTTCCCCTCTAAAAAGGGAAACCCCAAACCAATTTACCCAACTCTAACGGGGGAACCCGTGTGAAAAACAGTAGAAAAAAGCGCCCCTTAACTCTGAAAAAAGAAAAAAATCAAAAAAAGCAAATGTATTCGGGAATAGACTGTTTCCCCCTTACTATCCCATTTTTTAAAAAAAAAGTCAACGAACAGGAAAAATTTCCCTTTAAAATCTGATCTAAAAAAAATTACTTTGAAAGGTCAAAATTCCCAAACTAACAAAGGGCTGCAACCAACTACCTGAAAAGTACAGGGTTTTTTAAAAAAACCCTTTCAGCTTAAAGAAATTTGTTACACATTTATTGAGCTGCAAGACAAACGCTAGGGGCGACATGTCAAAAGGGGAAACTGGGCCAGTATTCTGGGTACCTTGTCCAAAAAAAGCTGGGAACCCCCTGTCTATAATTAAAATGAAACTTTCGACTCCGAAACTTGGTGAAAATGGGCGCGGCCCCAACACTTTTAATGTGCCAAAGATTGGGGGTTAGAAAAGTTTAAAATTTTCTTTTTTGCTTTTTAATGCCTATAAGCATGGGGTCCTCTTTGCAGGACCCTTATCTCTTGGCCAGATTGAAATGCAATTACAAAAAGCATTTTGCATTCTGGAGGTCTTGTAAGATGTGGATTTTGCTGCAAATTTTAAGAGGATTCACTCCTGCTTAACAGGCCAGGCTAAAAAATCTGCTTAAAATCCACAACATATCTGCTACAGAAGGGGCCAGGTTCCCAAATCGGGAAAAACCCACAGCATGTGGAAAAAAACTTTAAAGGGGCCGTTTCACAACCCTTTTTTTGATCCATTTTTCGGATCCTTTTTCGGATCCGCAAAACGGATCTAACAATTGTCAGTGTGATTAACATTAAGTTCAATGGCAAAAGCGCATCGCTGTTCCCACGGGAGATCGGTGATGCGCTTTTGAGAGCTCTCCCTGCGCTGCGCTTTTCGCATCCGCTTTAAGAATTGACATGTCAATTCTTCTTGCGGTTTACGCAAGTGAAAGCCCATAGGAGATAATGGAGTCCGCTTTTGGCACCTGTCCAAAAGCGCTCCGCACTCCGGGTACGTATCACCTGCGCTTTGCATCCTGAAAGCGGATGCGAAAAGCGCAGTGAGCGGCTGCAGGGGGATCGGAGGTGAGCGCGACGGCGTGGCTGCAGCATATGAGCGGGGAAGGAGACACTGCAGCAGCTGAGGCGGCGACGTGCAGGCTGCCGCTGATCAGCTGAGGCTGGAGCGGCGATGTGCGGGCGGCCTCTGATCAGCTGAGACAGCTATGTGTGGGCTGCCGCTGATCAGCTGGGGCAGCTATGTGTGGGCTGCCGCTGATCAGCTGGGGCTGGAGCGGCGATGTGCGGGCTGCCGCTGATCAGCTGAGGCGGCGAAGTGCGGGCGGCCGCTGATCAGCTGAGGCGGCGATGTGCGGGCGGCCGCTGATCAGCTGAGGCGGGCGATGAGAGAGACTCATTACCCCCTCCTCTGTTCTGAAAACGCATCCGAAAAGCGGATGCGTAAAACGCAGGTGAAAAAGCATTCAAAACGGATCCAAATAAAGTAACAACTGCTGCGTTTTGCGGATCCGCTTTCCGGATGCGCTTTTCAACTGTCAAAAACGGATCCGTAAAAAGGATCCAAAACGCCGTGTGAACAAGCCCTAAAAACTCATCCACTTACCTATTGGGCCTGCCTCAGGCAGAGATTCCATCACTGTGATGGAAAAAATAGCACAGTATGCAGTGCTATTTTTCTGTTAAAATGAAAGCCACCACCAGAGCTGGGACAAGGTATTCTACTGCACTACGCTAATAAGGCATATAGTGCCACCAAATGGAAAATTCAGTCCATTCCATGCCTTCTTGCGCCCCCTTTACTGCTTGGGATAAAAAGGCGCCCTAGGCGGCCGCCTACCTTTGCCTACCTATAGTCCTGGCCCTGGCCACCACCATAGAATACTAAGGGACCCTGTCGTAGTCAATAGGGCTATCGGGCGTAATGGGTGTCGGTCATTTAATGGATCTGAAACCGCTTCTGTGACAGAGGTTCTGGCTTAAACATCCAGAGTCAATTTGAACTAGGTATCTCAGAACTCTACTGTGGCCTTTACCTGGAAGTCATAGAAGATTGTGGTATAACTGAAGGGGATTGGGGTATTGAGGTGTAGGTCTTAATTGATGAATGTAACAAGCTCAGGCGATTTAAAATACAGACATGCGATTTCTGTTTCAAGAACCAGTCTTGTTTATTATCATCATAGTGGATTTTTGTTTAGCAAATTAGAGTAAGAAAAATCCATGCAGAGTAAGGCTATGTTCACACGGCTTAAAATGGGACGTATTTCAGCCCATAATTAGCGCCGTAGTGCGCTGCAATACAGCTGGAATCCGTCCCAGCCATTACGATAATTCACAGTTCTCATAGAGAACTATGGATTACGTCTCCTCTCCCTGCTCAGCGAATCCGCCGCGGGGGGAGATAAGTGACATGTCATTTACTAGCGGCGTATACGTGCCGCTAGTAATGATAGTCTATGGGCCGGCGAGGTGCCAGCCATCCGCTCCTGCCCCGCCCCCGTCCACATTACACCCGTAATTACGCCCCGCAAATAAGCAGTGTGAACTAAGAGTATGTACACATGGTGTGTTGAATATGTTTTTACAATACATACAATGTATTGCATTAAACATATCTAAGTAAGAACTACAAAGTATGGTGCATCTTTGAATACGTTTTCTGGACTGCAAAAACATGTCCCTATTGCCTTTTCAATGTGTAAAACAGATCAAGAATTGACGTTGCTTATATGTATGGATCCATAAAAGCAATATAATAACATATGTTAAATATGTATTGTCTGAACGATATGTATTTTACATTGAAATCAATGAAAATTGAATGGAACGTTTTTAAATACATATTTCGGTATGTATTTCCGTACGTAATACCTTCTTCAATACGTATTTCACAAACGCCGTATGAACATACTCTAAGTAATTTTTTTAGTTGATTATTTATCTACTTTTTGTTGATAGTGTGTTCTTATAAAGGTCAGGAATTCAGCAGACGTACAGTGCCTGATCAGCCAGGAAGAGGGTATATTCACACATCGTATTGCGGCACATACCTGTACACGTCGCAATACACCTGCTGTTGTGAATATGCGCTGCCCAGTGCATACTTTCAACAGCATAACAGCCCTGCCCCCAGAGCCGTCTTAACAGCATTATGGGCCCCTGGGCATAGCACTGCAGTGGGCCCTGACCAAATACATGGCATCACACTAGGTCATGCCTCTAGCCAATCCCGTGCATACCCATATTATCACGTAACTTATGTTAGGACACTGGCAGCCTGCAAGACTTATGGGCAGGGCAGGGAGCCTTTGGCTCCCTTCTCCACCACGTTTTTAATTGTTTGCACATCCTAAAACACACAGTTAAAGGGGTTGTCTCACTACATTGATTCATGTTACCACAGTATTGTTGTCTTGGTTTCACTTTGAATTCAGGGGCGTGTTTACTGGCTTCTACTAGGCTGCAGTAGAAACCAGGTCTGTAGCTATAGCAACCAGTGCTGGCACCCTATCAGGACAGATCAAACAGGTCTGTAGTTATAGCAACCACAGGAGCTGATGCAGCCCATACAAGACAGGAAGTGTCAGAATAGGTAGGACACTGTTAATGGACACATAATGTAAAGTGACTTGTTTTTGCAAGATCTTTAACATAAAAAGCAATCCTTGTAGTGAGGCAACCCATTTAAATAAGCAAAGCCAGCCAAGGGATCCAGGGTATGTTTCTTCTATCCCTGGGAGATAAACAGACCACCTGGGGCATCTATACTATACTGGTGGGGCCCCCGGGCAACTACGTAGTGTTCCCAATAGAAAAGATGGCCCTGCCTGCCTCCTATTACTTTTGTTTTCCCTGGTGCGTAATCACCCAAAAGAAGAGACATACACTGAATTTACATAGCACTGATTGAATGCTATGTAAATTCAGTGTATGATTTTACAATATCTGTGGGGCATACTTCTGCCGTGTCAGCACCAGAAGTATGCCCTGTAAATACATGGTGTGAACAAACCCATACATGCCAACTCTCCCGTTTTTGGCGGGGGGGTTCCGCTATTTGGGGTCCCCCCCCCCGCCCTCCCGGGGGAGTTGGCATTTCTCCCGCCGCCAGCAGGCGGCGGGGGTCCTTTAAAGGGCCGCGGCGCTGGTGCGCTACTCCGGCGCCGCCGGTCCGTTCCCACGGGCGGGTGAAGCGGGCGCAGGGTCCGCTCACCCGCCTGGAGTCTCGCTGAGCAGGAGGAGGCAGGAGGGAGCGCTCCCTCCTGCCTCCTCCCCTGTATGTCCGGCGCCGCTGTGCGCCGTACACACATGTCAGCGTCACAGAGGAAGTGACGCGCGGCTGCACTCACTTCCCCTGTGACACTGCTGAGGAGATGTCCAGGAGCGGCCGCTCTGCAGGAGCCTGGGAACAATGGAGGCACTATCTGGCTAACAATGGGGGCATTGGGGCACTACCTGGCTAACGAATGGGGCACTACATGGCTAACGATGGGGGCAACTAACCGGCTAACGATGGGGCACTACCTGGCAAACAATAGGGGCATCTACCTGGCTAACAATGGGGGCATCTACCTGGCTAGCAGTGGGGGGCATCTACCTGGCTAGCAGTGGGGGGCATCTACCTGGCTAGCAATGGGGGGCATCTACCTGGTAACAATGGGGGCATCTACCTGGCTACAAATTTGGCTCTACCTGGCTACAGAGAGGGCATCTACCTGCCTGTAAGGGGCACTACCTGGTATGGGGGGCTACTACCTGGCTATAAGGGCATCTACCGGCTTTCTTCCAAAGCCATTATGCAGTAGGTGGAGTAGGTGTGGGTTTTTGAAGGGGCGTGGATACGTCAAGATGGGCGTGGCCATGCAAATCTTCCCGCGGCGCTCTCCGCGCGCCGCCCACTACTATCTCCTGCTTTTTCATTTTCAAAAGTTGGCAACTATGGAACAAACCCTTACCCTTGAGAAGAGTAAGCTTTCAGTTACAGGGCTGTCAGCTCATTGCTTCTAAAGAAGGGACAAAATGGAAGAGTTAAAACAAAGGGATTTATTTCACAATTCCTTCCTTTTGTAGGTGAGCATACAATTTCTGCAAAAGCATCCTTTCCTAATACTCATCCATAGGAATAAGAGGGGTAAATCTCTCCCTGTATCTAAAATCCCTACTCTGGATCTTCCCTATGAAGATACCCCTGAAGGTGGAGATGCCCATGTCTCGTTCCTAGAGTCCCGACTCCTATCCTCTCTCTGAAACTTCTCCTCAATCTTGTTTTTAGCTCAATACTACAATCTTAAATCACTCGTGTGCTGACTGGTTTTGGTCTTAATCTTGCACAGAATATATATATATATATATATATATATATATATATATATATAGTGAGACAGTGACAGGCAGAGTGGTGCAGGGAAGGTATATTTCCCCAAGAATGCTGTCATATGCGGCCTTAGGAAAGGTTTGGACCAGTGCGTGTCACCAAGTGGCCTGGGCTCGGTGGAGGGAAGCCGACTTTCATGTGTGTCAGTAGTTACTGACGTTTATTATAAGTGGTTCCAGTCCGCTTTGTCCGGGTCGGCCTTTCTGGAGTGGTCAAAGAGCCGGGTAGGTGGCCACTCCCACGCACCAGGTGAGGCTGGTGCCAAGCCTATAAAGCCTGAGTCTGCACGCCTAGCATGGCTGCTGGTGTTTGCTGGAGCCATATTGTGAGTAGCTCATGCTATTTATGTTTGCAGTTTTGCCCAGGGTCACTGAGTGTGTCCCTGGTATAGTTAGGACTTTCTTTTTTGTGTAGTTAGTGCTCAGACGAGCAGGTTTTGTTTTATGCCTGAAGTTAAGGCCGTGTTTTGTTTCCATTTATCCTATAAATAAAGCCAGGCACAGCCTGGATCTGAACTTTACTCAGTGTGTCACTGTCTCTGCCTGTGGAAGCCCAGCCTGCTACCTGCTCTGGATGCTGATCCCTCACTATTTCACTATATATATATATATATATATATATATATATATATGTGTGTGTTCAACATTGTTGTCAAGAAAACAAAAGCATAAAGAACACTCTTATGCTATTTTCACACGGCTTATTGCTATTGCAGGGGCGGATTTTGCCCGCACTTATGCCAGCTGCCGTGTAGCGGGGGCAGGGCAAGGGGGGGCGGCTGCTCGCCAGCCCCATAGACAACCATTATCCACGGCGCATGTCACTCCGTATTTCGCGAGCGGGGAGAGGAGACGGAATCCATAGTTCTTTATGAGAGCTGTGGATTACCGTAATGACTGGGATGGATTTCAGCCGTATTGGAGCGCAGTACGGCGTGGAATACGGGACCAAATCTGTCCCAAAATAAGCCGTGTGAACATACCCTTAGGGCCGGTTCACACGGCTTATTCAAGCTGTAATTATGGGATGGATTTCGCCCGCAATTACGGCTTGAATAAGGGGAGGGGGCGGGGCCGGGGTGCAGCTCCCCAGCTCCATAGACATGGATTATCCATGGCCCGTATCCCACCAGGATAATGTGCATGTCACTTTCTACCCGCCCGGCGTATTTTCTCTGAGAACTGTGAGGTATGAGAACTGTGGATTACCGTAATGGCTGGGATGGATTTCAGTCATATTGCAGCGCAGTATGGCGCGCAATACGGCTGGAATCCGTGCCCAAAATAAGCTGTATGAACGGCCCTTTAAAGGTTGAAACAAGTGAAGTTGCCCTACAAGTGATGTGCAGTTATGTGTCATATCTGCAAATAAGTAAATCAATTTATTACCAGTGGTTATTGCTTTTATGCTCCGCAGGGCTAGGTTGTGCACTCTAATGTTTCATTAGTTGTTCATTGTCAAGCAGAAGGTCTTGAAACTTACCTAAATCTAATGAAAAATTATAATCTATAGTATTTGTGAAATACTGTGGTGATTATAAAGTCCACATCTTGAGTGAGCACAACGGTCTGGTTATCCCACACCATATGTGTGACATTATATAGAGAGCCAGAAAGTGGGTTAGAAAGGTTCAAAGGTAAAGTGGTTCTGATATCATCAGTTATTATACAACTATGTTGAGGACCGACTTCAATGAACTTCCTCCCCTTTTCAATGGGATTCTTGGTGAAAGTTAATATTCTGGATCCTTTATCCTGTAAACAAGGCTCGAAAACTTTGGAGCAGGGGTTCCCAAACTCCAGTCCTCATGCCCCACCAATCGGTCATGTTTTCTGGCTTTCCTTAGCAGTGCACAAGTGATTTAATTGAGCTGCACAGGTGACCTAATGATTGTCAGTGCATTCTGTGGGATATCGTGAAAACATGACCTGTTGGTGTAGACTGGAGTTTGAGAACCCCTGCTCTAAAGGCTTGAGGACACGCCTTTATACAGTCACTGCGATCATAGGTAACATTATTAGCATCAATATATGAAACTTCTATAGTGGAATATTGGTATTCTAAGTTGGCTACTATTAATGGCATAATAATGAATCTGCAAACAGTAATCTGGTTCTTAACTTGAAACATCATACATGTACCAGTGCACTCATTGACATGGATGGGGTCATGAGTTAACCACATTCCTATTCCTATTACTTAGGGGACAATTTCATCACATGCCTGTAAATGACCTTTCATAATTGTTACCTGGGCTTTGTATATCTGTTACACCTCCCTTATAGTCTGCATACTGCCTGTCCAATTAACAAAAGCAGAAATATCCTGGTTCTGTTGTCAGGTAGTGAGCACAGTCTTCAATTTTAAGGCAGAGTCCAGAAAACCAATACGTTTATGCATTTCTGACCCCCAGCTCCTTAATCATGGCTATAATTAGGGACCTGTGGGTCAGAAACACATGAGTGGGGTTGTTTCATCTTGTCTTTCCTTGACAACGCTTTTGTTGGATAAAGTGATTTTATATATTCTTATGGATCTTTGCATAATAAAGTTTGGACTTTAGAAGATTCTGCGGTGCTGGTTTTCTGGACTTATTCTTAAAATTGAAGTCTTCATGCTACCGAGCATACAGGAGTGAGTAGGTTGCCACTTTGTATTTTGTATAGTGAATAGTCTTCTTAAACATGAAAGCTACTTCCTGGTCTATTTTTAGTTTTATCTGTAGGCAACTATTTTGCAGAGGCCTCTATTTGTAATGACCCATCCAAACCAAATCTACTGCATGTTTGCAAGAGTTTCTACCTGTATGCCATTCATTTTTCCTATTCCAGTGACTGATCCACTTAGCAAGGTATCTTTACATGTCCTTTCTGATACACAATTTAGAGTTACAGGGAAGCTGACATTGAATTTTACTTTTTGTGACTTCGTAGCCAGAGAAAATATGTGCTTTTCCAAATTCAAAAAACTGAAAAGTGTGGCGCGCATATGTATTCAGTCAATACTTTGTAAGACCACATTTATCTGTATTGACCACTGCAGTTTGTCTCTACCAGCTTCGCACATCTAGAGGCTGTTTTTTTTGCCAATTCTTTTTTGCACAATAGGGCCATACAGCATAAAACGTCAGAAATCCGACAGCATGCAAGACCACTGATTTTCGCAAAAAACACGGTTAGTATTCGTTTTTCCGGACCGTACAATTGAATGTTGCATATTCCGCCGGATTTTTAACGCGCCAGTTAAAAACTTGTGCTATATAGACTAGATCACAGGTTTCTCATTGCTGTCTATGCAGCACAGTGTACCATCGGATTCTTGGCGGTTTCAAAATACTGGAATGCTCCTTCCATTTACAGATGATGGATTTAACAGTGCTCGGTGAGATGTTCAGAATTTGGATTCTTTTTTTAAAACCTAACCCTGCAATAAACTTTGTCACAACTTTATAACTGAGCTGCCTGGTGTGTTCCTTGGTTTTCATGATGCTGTTTAAGTAATGTTCTCTAACAAGCCTCTGAGGCCTTCAGAAAACTACTGTAGTTATACTGAGAATAAATTGCACACAGATGTGTGTATTCTGTTTACTAAATAGGTGACTTCTAAAGAGAATTGGTCGCATTAGATTTTATTTAAGGAGTATCAGAGTACAAGGTACTGACTACATGTGCATGGCACACATTTCAGTTTTTTTTTTAATTTGTAAAAACCTGGAAAAAGCATGTATCATTTTCTTAACACTTCACAAATATTTGCTTCTTTGTGTTGCTCTATGACATAAAATATCAATAAAATACATTTTTCTGACTGTATGATTAAATGATTAAAAATGTAAGGGTATGAATACTTTTGCAACCCATTGTACATGAGGAAAACCAAGAGTTTCTTGTTCCATTACAACTAGACAATCATGCTCTTCTTAGGACTTATCCTCCTCTCCCTCCTTTTGATCTAATGGAGGAAGGATAGTAGACTTAATGGTCTTACACGTCAGTACAGAAATATTGGATGGTAACAATAGTGCACATTGTAGCCTGAGTTGTCTGGCCATAGAAAGGTGTTTAGGTTGCACTTGATTGAGAATGGCATGTATGTCATGTGGTGTGGAGACAACTGTAGGAAAATCAAATGTAACATTTGTGGCGTTGTCAAGGATGGCTGAAACCGCAGTGACTGCTTTCACATGGGATGGAGCGCCCCAAACCACAGGGTCTAGTCTGGCAGAATAGTAGATAACTGACCTTTGTCTGTCTCCATGTTCTTGTATCAAGACTGCTATAGCATGGCCCTGTGTTTCCATGCAATAAAGAGCAAAGGGCTTGATGAATTTTGGGATGCCTAATGCTTATGCACAAATAATGGCTTGTTTAAGTTTATAAAAACTTTTCTTGCCTTCTTCTGTAATTTGGAAGGGCTGGGTGCCAAGGCAATTACACAAGGGTTGAAAACGTGTAGATACAGGGGGTATCCAGGCCCAGAAATGTCTGTGGCTGGGACACCTTGTGTGGGATTTGAATTTGCTTTATTGCCTGCACCCGTCCATCTGTCAGATGCTTGGTGCCTGTCTGAATGCAGTGAACAGGAAAAGTAACCTTTTTATGATTAAATTGTACTTTGTATTTTGAGATTAGTAGTGAGACAGTGGACTGTATGCAATCTTGACTAGAAGGGCAGCACAATACCAGTCATTAGCATATTGTAAGAGTACAACACCTGAATATGTGTTTTCCCATTAATCCAAGATGGAAGCCATAGCTGTAGACTACAAGTGGGTTATTTTGCATTGTGGTGAAACAGTCCAAATATATTACATAGTTAATACAGTTGAAAAAAACACAAATGCTCATATTTTGTTTTCTTTTAACTTAATCCGCAAACAGGCATTGACAATTTGAATGTAATGGGACTGAAAAGAAAACATTTGACTGGTCGATATCGGTGTACCTTGTTGTATAAGGTGGTATTCTGGACACCAGAGTATGTTGGTTTGGTACAATAGGTGTAATAAGTTCAGTGACAGCATCAGGGGTGTAACTTTGGTTCAAAAAGTGGGGGGACCAATATTCCCTCTCATCCCCTATCTTCCCATCCGTCCCTCCTTCACTCGCCTTCCCTTTCACTTCCCCTCCCTTCCTTTCTCTCCCCTCCTTTCCCTGTAATGAAGCGGCCCCTATAACCCCGCAAGGACGTCTGAGGGAGTGCTGTGAGCTCCCCCAGCAGGTCCAGGCGTTGTCCTTACGTCAAACTCTTTTGGTTCAATCCTTAAGGTTATTAGTGGCTCTGTAATTTATGTAGTTGTTGGACGGACTGTGACTAATAAGCAGCCCTTGCAATGAAGCCGAACCAGCCCACCTATAATATTTCCCCCTCTAGATGGAAATAAAAAATGTTGTGCAATGAGCAAACTTCACTTAACCCCTCCCATCCCCCATCACTTCTCCATTAAATTTGTTATACACACAACAGAATGAGGAAAATAAAAGAACCCAATCTCACTGTAGCCCTAAAAATCACTTATGTCACCAGGGCCGCCAACAGAAATTTCAGGGCCCCATACAGCTGAAGCACCTGGGGCCGGCCGCCCCGTTAAACCCCACCCCCCAGCAACCCGATCGGCCCGCCCCCAGCAAAAAAAAAATGGCCTCTAGGACATAAATGCGCCCATTTTACCACATAATACAGTGTGCAAGAAAGAATTGTATGGTGTAGTACACCGTACCAAGAGAGTCACATATCTGTCTGTCTCACATATCATAGACACAGGGCTAAGTAGCTCCATACAATATCCCCTCCACCCACATACAATATCCCCCTCCAGGTTTCCCTTGGTCGCGCCCCTCACCACCTTCTAAAATAAACACCAGCAAGAAAGGAAAAGTGTAACTCCTATCACAGGGTCAGATGTTCTCTCTTTTACTTTCTGGTACACTGCCACTATACTAACGCCGATATAACACCACCATATGGAGACCACATAGTGATCTGACACCAGCTCGGGTCACATCACATTACAGTGAATACAGCACTGATCCAGTAAAGTAGTAAAATAATCCCTGATGTCAGGGACTCACCGGAGACGTCCTATCTGATGAGTCTTTCTCTTTTCCTTCTCTTCTGCATCCGTTCCACACCACCATGACTACTTGTCCCGGCCACAACTCATCCCTGCAGAAATTACACTCAATTATTTTAGAATCCTCAATTTTCCAGCATCTCTTTACCTATTCCCACCTCTGTACAAACTTCCCAGGGGTGGGAGAGCGGGTACAAGCCATAACCTAGAGGTCTAGTATCCTAAGGGGGTGGAGGGTGGGGAGAGGACTAATCCCCTGGAGATTATGCTACAACTATGGGCTGCTCCCCTCTCAATTATATTACCAGGTAGGTAGGCAAATGGGCAAGGCCACCGGTAATTAGACAGGCCCTATTTAGGTAGGTAGACCCCCGCTGGATAAGTGGTAGGCCGGCCACAGGTAGGTTGGTGGGTACCTAGCCACGAGTCCCCTTTAGTTTGTAGGCGGCCAGGGCCCCCTTTAGAGTTAGGTAGAGTCAGGGCCCCCTTTAGCGTTAGGTAGAGTCAGGGCCCCCTTTAGCGTTAGGTAGAGTCAGGGCCCCCTTTAGCGTTAGGTAGAGTCAGGGCCCCCTTTAGCGTTAGGTAGAGTCAGGGCCCCCTTTAGCGATAGCTAGGTAGCCAGGGCCCCCTTTAGAGATAGCTAGGTAGCCAGGGCCCCCTTTAGGGATAGCTAGGTAGCCAGGGCCCCCTTTAGGGATAGCAAGGTAGCCAGGGCCCCCTTTAGGGATAATAGCCAAGGTAGCAGGGCCCCCTTTAGGGATAGCCAGGTAGACAGGGCCCCCTTTAGGGATAGCCAGGTAGCAGGGCCCCCTTTAGTGATAGCCAGGTAGCCAGGGCCCCCTTTAGTGATAGCCAGGTAGCCAGGGACCCCTTTATTTATAGCCAGGTAGTCAGGGCCCCTTTTAGTGATAGCCAAGTAGCCAGGGCCCCCTTTAGTTAGAGCTAGGTAGCCAGGGCCCCCTTCCTTATATATAATAAAAAAAAAAAATGAAAAAAAAACAGCCACTTTACCTGGCTCCGGCTCCCGCCGCTTCGATTTTCCCGCCGGCTCCGTACTGCCGCCCTGCATAGGCAGCGCGGTGAAGTGACGTCACCGCGCCGCCTACGTCAGCAGTAGGGGCCGGCGCCCGGCAGGCTGAAGGCCTTATGCCTTCAGCCTGCCAGAGCGGTCGGCGGAGCGCTGTGCTCCGCTGACACCGCGCAGCCCCGGGAGTCGGGGACATTAGTCCCCAACTCCCGGGCCGGTCTCTGAGCGCTCGGGATGCAGGGCCCGGGCGTTCAAAGACCGGATGCTCGGCCGGGCCCCGGGGAGCGACGGCACTGCCTCCGGGGCCCGCAGCAGCTCGAGGCCCACACTGTGGGCCAGGCAGAGCTTGGTTCGGTGGCTGCGCCGCCGGGCCCCGCTCTGTCATGGGGAATAAGGGGGCCTGCGTGCAGCGGGCCCCCTTATTCCACCGGGCCCCATTCGGGAGTACTGGTTGTACCCCCTGTATGGCGGCCCTTTATGTCGCATACTGTACCCCAAAATGTATCTTATTGCATACCATACCCCAGAAATGACATCACTCACTGCACCCCAGAAATGAATTATATTACACATAGTAGCCACATAAATTACATTACTAACTGCACCTGAGAAATTAATTGCACATTGTGCTCAAGAAATAATATAACTCCCTGTACCCCCAAAATGTATTAGATTACACACTGCACCCTAGAAATGAATGACATTACTCACTGTACCCCAGAGATTACATTACATTACACACCGTACTCCAAAGATTACATAACACCATACCCCAGATATTACATTACACGCTGTACCCCAGAGATTACATTATACACTGTACAACAGATTACATCACTCACTGTACCCTAGAGATTACTACATTACCCACTGTACCCCAGAGATTACGGCATTATTCACCATACCCTAGAGACTACATTACACCATACCCCAGAGATTACATTATTCACCATACACCAAATATTACATTACTCACTGTACCCTAGCGATCACTACATTACCCACTGTACCCCAGAGATTAGTTTACAAACTGTACCCCAGATATTACTACATTACACACTGTACCCCAGAGATTATATTACACCATACCCCAGAGATTATTATATTGCACATTGTACCCCAGAGACTACATTAGACAGGGTGCCCCAGAAATTGTGTGTTTATATATACATCTACTGAACACAGACACACTACACACATAGGAGTTCACATGATGGTTTTTCAGCACTGACCGTGTCGTTTGCTTGTTGGAAATTCGGCGCTTGCAAACGCAGATTTCCGACGAGCAAATGACCCAGACTGCTCGAGGCATATTTCTCCCTCCTATCCATTAGTTCTGTTTGTGTGTAAAACACCTGGAAGAATTCTGTGTAGGCGCTGACAGTACACTCCGAAAATACTCAAGTAAAATCAGTGTCATCTAAATGACAACACTGATTTTACGTAGGGTATAATGTAAATCAGTTTCCTGCCGGATTGGACGCCGGTTCTGAGGCAGATCCAGCACTGAATCTGCCCCAGAATCAGCATTCATATCTGCTGCATGAATGTACCCTTAAGGTATGTCCACATGGCGTATAGTGGGGTGTACTGAGCGCTCTGCTATACGCCGGGGGTTTTAGAAGTATGCGCTGGCCAGTCCGTACTTCTAAAATGGTGCAGAGCCGGCCCCATTCACTTTCATTTTCCTGAGCGCGTAAGTGCAGGGAAGATGGGACATAGCTCGACACATGGCTGTACATTATATACACATCCCACATGCACACACAATGCCTAATACCCTTGTCCCCTCCTTACCTGTCTCCTGTAGTCTGGTGCACTTGGCATTTGGCAAGAGCTTCTCTTCTGTGACGAGGGCTGACCATAGGGGGAGGTGGTATACAATGGGAGGAAAGATACAGCCCCAGATACAAAGCGTGCTGGACTGTGAGCAGCGTTCTGATTAGTGAAGCAGCCCCTGCTGACTCCTGCTCTACCAAACAGCACTGCTCTCACTCTGCACTGACACTTGAGGCTGCTGCCTACTCTGTCCCCCAAGATGCACAGAAATATAGGAGGCAAAGGGTTAACTTCTTCCTCCCCTGTACTCTGCTCTCCCCACTTACCGTATTCGCATGCTTTCATATGGATTATTTTTTATTGAAGTGGCTAAAAAGTGGGGGGGACAGTCCCCCACCCAGAAAAAAAAGTGGGGGGGAGCAGTCCCCTCCATACCCCCCTAAAGTTACACCTATGGACAGCATTTATCACCCTCAGGTCAACATTCTGTAAGCTTGTGACTGTTCCCTCTCAATCTTATCAGTGCCCCACAAGAGGGGGCAAGAGGGTAGTCATTGGTAACAGATGGTTTATTAGGGATCTGTGCTAAAAATGAACAGGCTGCCAGATGACCGATCTGATCCTTGTCTAGACCAGAAGTCAAAGACACTGTACCGCCTGGGTGGTTGTGAATGTTTGCTTGCATGACACTCACATCTGCACCCAAAAGGTTTACTGGTGCAGTTACACTGACTTAGAAACCAGGTTAACAAAGGACCAGACAGGTACAGTTGTACCTCAACTGGTTAAATCAGAAATGTAACTACAGGTTTTCCATCTACCTCAACACACTGAATAAAATCTTTAGTAGCTTCAGAAGGAAAAAACATTATCAGCATGCACCACTGATTTGGCTGTCCCAATGTCAACGAAAAAGTCAACTGTTCTGTCTCCAGACAGGGTAGGTTCAACTGTGGGGGTATGATCAATGAATTGGGTGCATGTTGCCAGCACCCTAGTGGTGTTGGGCGTTGTCTGTTGTGGGAGGTTCTTGAAATTCTCTACACATACGCCCCTGTTTCCCACAATTGTAGCATGTAGCTGCAGCCTCTGCCTTTTCTTCCGCCTTAAATCATTTGTTGTCACCCCTTTCAGTCAAGCAAAATACTTTTTTATCATTTCTCTCTAGCTTTTCAACTATGAACACCACTGCAAACTAGATAGACTCTCAAAAACAAACAAACCAACAGGCTCATCTTCAAATACTATCTGTAGTTCAGTAATATCAGTCGTCTTCACTCCTACGAATAATCACAAGGTTAACTGCATTCTTTGTAAAAGAAAATTAAATTAAAGAATATAAGCATTTTAAAACCTAAAAATTTTGTGCACAAAACCTAATATTAAAATAAGCTAATTTAAAATGCCACGTTGATTTGATTTTGAAATGTCAGTTCAAAGGGATATTCATTGTAGCTCATCCTTCCTCTCAGGGAAATCCTGTAACAGACATTACAAATAATCCAAATAATCTATTCATCTCAGAGTTTCTTCAACCCATCCCTCTACCTCATGACAACCCTCTGTGTTGTCTTCTAAATCTATCCCGAGCTTGTGGATCTAGAGTACCTGTTTCTGGCATAGTTGCCTTCTCAAACATCCGCTGAAATCCTTTAACTGCTTATTTGTCTTCTATATCTTTTACAATCTTCATAGTGGCCTTTCCTTGGGGTTTACCCTGCATCCACCTGCTCAGCAAATTTCCCAAATTTGCTACAAGATTCCTCAGGTCCGGCTCTAAAGCTATGTTCACACGGCGAACTACCAAGCCAAAAAATGCCTATGGGTATAATACCTAAAATATAACTTTTAAATGAAAGTAGCAAACAGCGGAGCAACCGCCCCGACAGGGGCGACCCCGCACAGTGGACTTGTTTTGTTATATGTAATACATGTTTGGTGAATTGTCTCTTCTATTTCTGTTTTTTTGTACTGTTTCATGTCACAGTTTTGTTTAATAGTCTACAGGTGTTTTTTTGTAATGTTTGTTTTTGTGTCACCTATGTGGTACTGCAATTGTTAATTAGGGTGTTCCTGTACGGGGTCGCCCCTGTCGGGGCGGGTGCTCCGCTGTTTGCTACTTTCATTTCTATTTTGCTCTACCCTTTGGGGTGATTGTATTTTGACATTTTTATATGATATTATTAAAAGTTATATTTTAGGTATTATACCCATAGGCATTTTTTGGCTTGGTAGCTTTCTCATAATTCAATGGTATATTTGCCGGGTAGTAGTTATTCTTGGGTTCCTTCCACCCTATATAAGTTTGGGAGGTTGTAGTTTTTTGCTATGTTCACACGGCAATTATTGGGACGTATCTTGCCCCGTATTTCACGCCGTACTGCACTCAATACGGAGCGAGATACGTCCCAATAATTACGGTAATCCACAGTTCTCTATGAGAACTGTGGATTACGTCTCCTCTCCACGCTCGGCATAGAAGTGACATGTCAATTATTCACGGCGTATATGCGTCGTGAATAATGAATGTCTATGGGGCCGGCGGACTGCCAGCCCCTTCCCTGCCCCCGCTCCCGAGCACACGGCGTAATTGCGGGCGAAATACGTCCCCGCAATTACACCGTGTGAACATAGCCTTTGACACTTCACACCCTGGGAGCTTTCACTTTTTACAGCTGTAGGTAGGCCTGGGCTAAACCACTTCACACCCTACGCAAACAGCATCTACACCAGGTGATTTACATGACCTCCTTTGGATTAACTCTTAATTGCCTCCATGAATTTTCTCTCTCTTACTATCTGTATGAAAGTTTTTTTCTCTGCAGATATATACATTAGTCCGGTCTTGATGAGGCACACACCCTCCATCACATGATCTCCATGTACCAACCGAGCACTATTTTCCTCCGAACCCTTGGATGAGGCTGTTGGTAACTTCTCCTCCCTAGAACTATTCTGCAATAGTTCATATGATTCAGTCCCTCGTTATTCTTTGACAGTAATCCAGGAGATAGGTGACCCTTCCTGTAATTAACAACAGTTTTCCACATCAGCCACACATCAAATAAGAGAAGCGGCAACAACACAATCATGAAGGCAAGAATCTCAGCAGTGGCAGGAACCACACACATAAACAACAACACAGAAAACTCAGACTTCAATACACTAATTTACTTGGGGTGTTGTACGCAACTCGCGACTCCTGGACAGGCAGCCTCGGAGAGGGACAGAGTAAATATAAGGTTAGGTCTAAAGACCAAATCCAAAAAAAGGTTCATAAAACTGAGTTTTTTGTCCACTGCCTGTCAAAAGCTGTTGAAAAAACATCATTTTTTTGCGTGTTTTTTACAGAAATGCAAAGCATTATAATTGCTAAGGATTTCTGCAAAAAAGCGCACCAAAAGACATGCCAAAAAACATCCGGCACTTTACATAGACTCCAATAGTAAATTTTCTGCCCTGCTCAGTGGTTGTTTGGAATGTTTCAAAAAATGACCAGCAAAAAACGGAGCAGAAAATAACGTTCTGTGGAGACTACAGAACGTTTTTACTATTAAAGTCTATGGGACCTGTTTTCAGTCATTTTTTTTTTTTTCAGTGTTTTTAGAAAACGAAAAACGCTGAAAAAACGATCGTCTTTGTGTGCAGTGGAGACATAGGGCCACATGTATGTACACTGTGTATGTGTAAGACTTTCTGTGTTGCCCATAGCAACCAATCAGAGCTCCCCTTTCATTCCATATAGTGCTCTGGAAAAATTAGAGGGGGGTTCTGACTGGTTGCTATGGGCAACAAAGTGAGTTTTAGTCCTAGACAGTTTTCATACATGTGGCCCATAGACTAAGAATAAAGCTTCTTGCCTTGTGGCCACTTTAAAGATTATCCGTCTCGAAGAAGTCGTACTTATGGTCCGGATGGAAGCGGTTAGATGCTTCGTCCCTCTTCAGGTGCCAAAGTTTTCTGTTAGCGCAAAAAGCTCTTTTTGGAATTGAGATGGAGGTCCTAATTGACTGGTAGCTTGAGGAATCAAAAAACAAGACACTTTCCTGTGAGAAATCAATTCTACTTTATTGAAGATCGAATGGGGTTTTTATACAAAAAAAAAAACAAAAAGTGTTATGTCAGTATGTGCATATGCTATGAGAGTTCATAATACAAGTTACTTTCTAGCAGACTTCGTAGATATACAATGTGTGACGAGCTCATAATGTTCTTGGGAAGTAGAGAGAATAACAGAAAACCGATTCTCTTTGTATGAACAGTTCAAACTAAAATACACAAACAAAATGAAGATGGGGAAACAAATGCCTTCTACAAAATGTGTCAGGGGAGGCAAGTGGGCTGCTCCTATAGCAGCTTTTCTCCCAACTTTTAAAGATTGCAAAGAGGGACACATCAGGCCACACCTCTAACCACACCCAGGTATATGACATCAGACCAAGATATGCCTCTAACCACACCCAAATACATGCCAATTTTTTAGATAGGACTGCATTGTATCCAATGATGAAATATTAAGTAAGTTATTCAGTAATATACAGCTAGGAAGCAATCAGATACTTTGAAAAGCACGATATTTTATTGACCCAAATCTATTTCCCAAATGAAAAAGAGGGACATTTATAGAGCTAAGAAGGACAGAGGGACAAAGGTTAAAAATAGGGACTGTCCATCCAAAATAGGGACACTTGGGAGGTATGTAGTAGTAAATGGCTCCGGAGCAGCACAGAGGCCTGATTGCTAATTAGTGCACTGTTCGAGAGACGGGCACATCTATTGTTATAGGAACCTCACCCCAACCTTCCCCAAGTGTGACTTTCCGTTTGGGGAGGATGGTGTGTGACCCCAGTATGAATGCGCTGGCCTCCTGAACAGCATGGGCCCAGTGGCTAGGAAAGTAGTAATAGTAGGAAAGGATGACGTTCCAGCTGGAGGGTCAGTGGACTACAGACTCAAATGGAACGTCATTACTTCCTGCTCTGTAAGCATTATTGAATAGAAGATAAAGGATGCATAATTTCTAATAGTAATATTAATAATTATCACTTTACATAAGCTTAATGGGCAAAAAATAAAATGAGTTGCACAACCGCTTTAAGATCGGTTGCACATATGTATTGTGCATACATGGATGTTAAGGTCAGAATTGATTTTCCATCCCATTTGATTACATTGCTGTATTGTAAGCATAGGACAAGTCACAGCCCTTTGTTTAGAATTTAGGCTGAGGCATTTCACTTTATAAGAACTGGAAATTCATGTTATTAAATGTACTGCCAAGAGGCATAAGATTTGTGTCCTGCAAAGCGAAGTCTGTGTACACATTTCAGATTGTTATCATGGCTGAATTCTACAGATAAAAAAATAATCCCAACTGAAGGTTAATTATTTTGTACTTTGTATGAGAAGTTTTAGCGCAAAAAGCTCTGTCACGTTTTCATGCTTGCTATGTTGTCTTGAATGTACTTAAAGGGAAGGTCTATTTAAAATAAATAAGGCCGTGTTTCCTACCATCACCAGTGGAGCAAGATGCAATCTCTCATAACTGGAAATACCCTTTAATAAATTAGCTGCATGCACAATTAGAATAACTATAGGAAGAAAACCTACAAAAGCAGGTACTCATACACTTTAAATATGTTTTATGCACAGTTGAGTCACATTATTATTACTTCCAGCTAGAATCTCAAGTAACCACTGAGTGCAGCATGGCTAACTAGACAAGCTAGGAATGATTCAATAAGGTCCTGGTAGGTTGTCACAGGTATGTGGAGCCATGGTGACTGTAGCATCCTACAGCTGCTGTAGGAGGTGTGGGGGAAGATCTATAGCGCAAACATGGTGATCAACTTGGTCCTAGAGATGCTTAGTTTGGTTCCAGGCTGGGGAATTAGGAGGCCACTGTAGTATTTGGAAGTCTTGGTCATTTTTTTTCCTAGCAGTGTTGGACAGTTCTAGCCATGTGATATGTCCTATTGTCTTACTGGAAGATCAGCCACAGGAAAGACAATCAGCAAGTATGGGTGTATATGGTATGCAAAGATTAAGTAATAAGTAGATAAGTTAAGAAGGCCTTCAACATGGATAAATGGCAATATGGTCTGGGGCAGCACTGAATATAGGACACTGATACAATGTAAAGAAGTCAGTGTACAGTCACCCAACAAACACAACTGGCAAATTTTCACAAATATATAAGCTATACACTGACTACTTTGCATTGTATCAAAGTGTCATATGTTCCGTCTTGTCCTAGGAAAAAATATAATGCAATATTTACAAAAATGTGTGGGGTGCACTGACTTTTGTGAGATACTGTATATGCATATTGGATGTGTAATCTCTTGGCTCTGTAAGAGAAGGGAGAAACTTTGGTGTCTATTTATATTACGAACAAGAATATATTGAATAATTACTTCCTTTATTGGCACCCAGAGGCATTTACTTTTCAGGCAAATGAATAAACAACAAGCCATAAACGGTCCTTGACAGAATAGAAAGACAATAAAGTATATACATAAAAAGTGTTAACATATGCAAATATAAATGACTTGGCAACCAAAGTCTAGGGCAGGGGTGTCAACCTCAAATACACAGGGGGCCAAAATTAAAAACTTGGACAAATTCCTGGGCCAAACTTGATATTTATTGAAAAAATGTCTACAATTGATTGAGTTTTTCCTTCTCATCAGATATAAAAATGAACCTTTTCTCTCCAGAGAGCTTTATGCATGTGAGAGAGTTTGTGAAAATTTTTGGGTGATCAATAGTATGTCATCCTCACCTAAATTTGCAGCCTGATCCCCAGCTGGTTAATAGTTTTTAGGACTGCATCTGCCACTGAGCCAGACTGAGGGTCAATAGACACTGTGCAACTGTATGTGCTTTATGTGGGAGACGAAAGATGTCCGACAGCTCTTCCCCTTCTGTGTTGCTGTGGCATGACAGAACCCTGTCTTTTCCCTGAAATGCTTTTCTCGCCCACTGCCTTATATCCTGGCATGCACTTAGGGCCAGAGAAACAGTTTATTTGTACTGACCACACTGAGTGAACTCAGTGTCCTGTGTCTTCACAGTGCTTCTTATCTGCTGCATGGTGCAGCGTCTCCACCTGGAGTACCATGCTGCCTGCAGAGATGCTGGGGCTGAGAGGGAGCTGGAAGGGTTAAATGTTGAGACTCCTTATCCTCGTTTCTAACTTTGAGCTCCTTTTTTATCTTCTCAGTCCTCCCTCTGTCTGAGTTGTTTATCTTGCCACATGATCCCTTTACTGGTCTTTGCAGAGTGAGGGGCTGAGTGAGAGCAGTGTAATGATAGCTCCTGGCTTCTGCCTCGTCTCCTCTGTACACTTGTCTTAACTAGTGTTGAGCGATTACGTTGGCTATCAACATCGGGCGATAGTCGGCCACCATCGATAAGGTTTTTCGATCGTGAGCAGTCGATTATGAGCGATGACCATTAAAGTCTATGAGAGAGCAACAACACCTTCATTCTTACACCCAAACAGGGCTGGAGAAGCTGGAATTAACATCCACAACAGTCAAATGGATACGTGCTACATCTTAGGCACAACACTTAGGTTATAAAAGCCACAGAAAAAAAACACACACCATTCACTATCTCTGTCTTGTACCAAAGCATGACACTTAAACCTGCATCACCCACAAATTAAAAAGTGCCAGAAGGCAGTATGATTTGAACCATCATGTTACTTGAACTGGACATTGAATACCCGTCCCTGGAACGCAGCATGAGCCCCAAACCTGCATGACCCCCAGATTTAAAAGTGCCGGAAAAAGGAGTCTTTCAACCACCATTTTAGTTTCACTGGACATTGACTATACCTGTCCTGGGCCACAGCATGACCCAGGGCCGGAGTTACAGTGGGTGCGGGGAGAGCCCAGGCTGGCGTCCGTCATCTATTAAAACGCAGGTTAAAAAGACCAGATGACGCAGCAACAAAAACAGTCGTGCTGAAGCAGAGTGCGGAAAGCGGAAGTGTGAGAACTCCAGCCTTCCTCAGTACACAGTCAATACCTGGGTAGCGCTTGCCCCTCCGTATGAGTGTGGACCAATTGAGCTTCACTTGGAAATACTGGTGGTTAACGCTCCTGTTACACCCAGGTGCCCTTTATCTTGGCATTCTTTTTCTCATTTTACTCAACGTGCTGGTGGAATGGTCTCTGTACTTTGTTCTCTGTCTGTGCTCCATACTCCATGTCCTCTGAATAACCCTACATCTGGTCAAGTTTTCCTGTACCTTCCTTGTACAATTCAGAGGAATTTTTTTAACAGCTATTTTGTACATGCAAGTTTTTTAGTACTTTAATTCTAGAAAACACATTTTTAAAATCGGATGGAATCCCACCATGTCTATGTTTCTCTTTTTTAATTGTATTAAATGGGTTGTCTCAATAAAGGGATTGATAGCTATGTTAAAGATCTTGCAAAAACAAGTCATTTTGCAATATGTGTCCATTAACAGTGTCCTACCTATTCCTGTTTCTGACAGTACCATCACCCTTGAGCCACTCTTGACCATTGTGAAGAACAAATGTCTGTTAGAAACAACATTTTTTAGAATAGGACCTGTAGTATAGCTGCATGTCACAGCAAAATGCCTACAAAAATTAAAAGCATGTCCCTTGAGCCACATTGGACAAGTGTGAAGAACAAATTGCTATTAGAAACAAAATGTTTTAGAATAGGACCTGTAGTATTGCTGCATTTCAAAGCAGCATGACCCAAAAAATTATAAAAATGACTTCTCAGCCACTGTTAAAAATTGTGAAGGAGAAATGCCACTTAGAAGCCACATTTCTGTTCCAAAGGACTATGATTATTGCTGTATCTCACAGCAACATGACCCCAAAAAATTATAAATATGACTTCTCAGCCACTGTTAAAAATTGTGAGGCAACATGACCCCAAAACCATTGACAATGTGAAAAATTCTAAAGATGAAGTGAGTAAATGGAATATGGTTTTGTCATGAAACCTTGGTGTCTTTTAGTCTCCTCACAGCAAAACCAGCAAAATGAACTGTTGGGAATTGAGAATAAAAATTGCAGTAAGAAATGATCATTTTAAAATAAGTTTTTCAAGAGGACCATTTCTGTTTGGAGAGGAATGTGAAGTAGACCAGCAACTAATCGGTGACCTCGGCAATTGGGGCCACAACATCATCAGAGATCCATGCCTGATTCATCTTGATGAAAGTCAAACAATCCACATTATCTGTGGAAAGCCGGATGCGTTTGTCTGTAATGACTCCTCCGGCTGTGCTGAAGGTCCGCTCAGATATGACGCTGGCTGCTGGGCAGGACAACACCTCTATGGCGTGGCGAGCCAGCTCGGGCCATTCGTCCATTTTGGATACCCAGAAGTCACACATACAAAAACATCGGTGTTGAGACGCAGATAGTCGTGCACCATGATCTTAAGCTGGTCTCTGTGTGTTGGATGTGTGCCCTGCATTGCATGCGTTGGTGAGGTGGTAAATAAAGATTGCCAGAGGTCACCCATTAGGCTTCTGCCACCTTGCCTGCTGCTGCCGCTGCTGCCGCTACAGCTACTTGGCACTCTACTGCTGTCACGTCGCTGGCGTTGTTCCACCGTGACATTTGTAGAACGTGAAGCAGACGCAACAGATGTCTCCAGTTGATCAATCAGCAAGGTCTCCATTTCCTGCATTTTACTCTCTATTTGGGTGGGTGGAAGGAAAGTGCTGAGTTTTGTTTTGTACCGGGGATCCAGGAGGGTGGCCACCCAGTAACTGTTGTTCATTTTGATGGCCTTAATGCGAGGATAATGTTGGAGGAATGGAGCATCCAAGCACTCATGTGAGAGATGGAGCCTTGAGTTCCCAAGCCTCTGGGTTGAGGGGCACTAGCAAACTCATCTTCCTCATCTGCCTCAAATTCACGCCAACCTCTTTCCAAGGCAGGGACGTCGGTGTCTAGGAATACCTCCTCCTCCTTTTCCGCTCCTCCGGCACAGCTTCAACAGGCCTGACTTGCCTCAGATGATGCACCCTGAGAGCTGAGGTGCCGCCTTGCACTAGCTCTGGACCTGAACCACTGCCTAATGAAGACCGATAAAATTGAGAAACTGTCGGGCCTTGTGGATTTAAAGGAGAGAAAGGCTCCGTGTCTGCATCTGTGTCCGTCTCCTCCTCCATCGCTGGCAGGACCTGATGTTTCGGAGTGTCCAACAATCGTTCCAGAACTAAGATCACCACAATGCTCATGCTGACAAGGGCATCGTCCGCACTGACCATTTTGGTGGCTTCTTCAAAACTGGCAAGGATGGTGCAGAGCTCTTTCACCTGCCTCCACTCTCGGTGGCTCAACACCTCGAGGTCCGCACCGCTTGCTTGTCAGGCCATGTGTCACTTCGTACTGCGTAATGGCATTGCGCGGGTCCCACAATCGCTGGAGCATGGGCAAATCGGACTGGGCAAAAGTCAAAAAAACACGTATCTGTTATGTTTTCGTATAATACACGGTATTTTTTTGCACCTTTCAATCACCTGTGGTGACTATAGAATTGCTGTTTTAAGATTTACGTTTGGATGATGCGTCAATGAACAAAGCTGGGTGCGCAAAAGTCAAAAAACACGTATCTGTTATGTTTTCTTATGATACACGGTATTTTTGGCAACAAACAACCTGTGCTGACTACAAGATTGCTGGATTGTAATTTAACTGCAAGGTGGGTATAAACAACACAGGTGGAATGGGTAAAATTGAAAATGAACACCTATCTGAAATGTATACTGATAATAAAGTGAGAGTTTTGCACCTAACAAAGAGACCTGCAGTTACTAGAAATGATGTGTATCCAATATAAGTTCAGGCTGCCCAATATCCAGGAAATATTTCAATAGCAAACTGTTAATAATAAAGATATTGCAGTGCAGTGTTCTTTATAGATAGAGCTTGTCTGTGTTCGCGCGCGGGCCCCCCCCCCCACCCCCCCGGGATCCCCCGTGACTTTACAGCCCGGTAGATGCCCGCTTTAAAATTCCCCTAGCTAACTACATAAAATCTTCAAATCTCTAATTTACCTCAATTGGATGTTTCACAGCTTATTGCAGTGGTTTGTCTGTGCAGAATTAGACTAATTTCGCTGAGCTGTTTGGCCACAGGCAGAGCGCACGTCCTATTCCTATGAGACGCTGAGAGACACTAAGGCTGAACAGGAAACGCTGTTCTATGTAATACGAGGTCATGTGATTTTTCCAGCCAATCGCAACCATACACATCCCAGTCATGACGTCGCACACACATCTCACCCTGCTCTATTCTGAAATCTGATTTGCTGGCCGCCAAAATTACTGGAAGCGCCGAAAATGGCGCGATCTTAATAGATGATGCACAGATTTTAACCTTAATTATCGCATGATCTGAAAATTTCGATCACCATAAAAACCTTGCCGATTTCAACTTTGTCGATAAAAATCGCTCAACACTAGTCTTAACGTTATTCATGGGTCAAATTTAATTACACTGTGGGCCAGCTTTCACCTGAGTTTGACATCCCTAGTCTCGGGGGGGGTACATGCTACATAAATAGGTGGTATGAGCAGTGCTGTTAAACCATGCTTCTATACAGACCAAAATGATCCAAGTTTCTTCTGCCAGGCAGGCTTCTCTTCTGAATTTTGTGATTTTGTATTTTATCAGGGTTAGGCTATGTTCAAGTAAGTTTGAGTATTCGTCCTAATAGCGAAGTGCGCAAATTAGGCGAACGTCCCATTCATACGGTAATTCACAGTTCTCATAGAGAATATGGATTAGTCTCCTCTCCCCGCCGCGAAGCCGCGGGCGGGGAAAATTGACATGTGAATTACAGCCAAATACGCCGTATATTCACGTCAATGGCCGGCAATGCGGCCCCCTGCTCAGTCCCCCGCTCCCGCCCCGCCCCCGGTCACACGGCGTAATTGCGGGGCGTAATTACGCCCCCGCAAATACACCGTGTGAACATAGCCTTATATGGAAATGTTATGAATATGGCTGTCCCACAAATATTTGTCTGCCAGTTGTATGCACAGAAAAGAAGAGGCCATGTAGCAGAATTTAAATTGGACCCCAATTATAATGTTGCGTTTTGAATTCCAGGACAGAAGTTGTTAATGTTTATCTCCCTCTCCACCTTCTTTAATAACCTTTGGGTCAGTCCCCCACTGCTTGTTGATAAAAAAGGCCAACTCTGCTAAATAATTTCTCCTCCAGTAAAGGGCTATTCCCATCTTGGACATTTATACAATGTTTGACTAGGGTGCCTAGGGCCCCTCTGTGAAGTTGATTCTTGGGGCCCATCCCGCAATTATATGACTGCACAAGCCCGGGGCCCTAGTGCAAAAAGTAAAATCCCCCACCAGCTACCATATACCACTTAAAATGCTAGTGTATCTTTGTGGCAGAAAGGCTTTTGGGCTGCAGGGCCCGGTAGTAATTGTTACCTCTGCACCCCCTATAGCAACGCCCCTGCATGTCCCCTGTTATGATTTCAAAATGATGGAGATCCAGCACCAATATAAGTAAGAAGATGGAGACTATTAATTCTTTAAATCAAGTGAATAATAAAAGGCTGACGCATTTCAGGTTAGCAGCACACTTAATTGTAGCTTCTTACTTCGATTTGGTGCTGGCTCTCCATTATTGTGGAATTGTAACAATCTGTTTAACCAGTGGCCTCCAGGGATCAAGCCGTGCACCACCACATTCATTTGTTCATGCAAAGGTGATCTGGCCTTTTTACTCGTCTGGCAGGTGTACAGATTTGGGTTAAATTAAAAAAACTAATAGTACTCTCCTTTTCCTCACTCCCTTGATGAGGGACTCGCTGCTTTCTGTCTTCCTGCACAGGCGGCGTGACCTCATCATGCATACAGCTGAAAAGATTGCCGGCGCTTTGGGCCCGCGGCAACGAACTCTCAATGTCCTGATGAAAGCGAGACATTTGGCGTCCCACAGGGACATTGCTAGGACCACGGAACAAGGGGGAGAAAAGCGAGAGTGTCCCGCCAAAAGCAGAACGTATGGTCACCTTACTCTTGGTTGTACTCCACTCCCACAGAACAGAGAGTGCTGGTATCTGGCAGCTGCATTTACTCTCACTCCCCATTCATTTCTTCTAGTAAGCAGTGCAGTCAAATTGAAGGGTTGGGGGAATAACTGGAACTTCACCCTCTGCTCCCGGGAAATTATTATTTTTGTCTTTCGTGTTATTCGGCCCCCATGGAGCTAAAACTCATCTATGTGACAGTATTATTAGATGTGCTTCATTGTCATATGACCTGCTCTAAATATCAAATTCATTCTAGCAAGCTTGTGAGGAAAAAAACACACACACATTTAGCCCTGCTATGTCTGTATTTAAATGAAATCACATTCATATTCACTTACTTGGGTGGAACTATAGTCATGGGGCCTGGAGATGGAGGGGGTGCAATCAAGTACAAGAATTTTGTACCTTTTTGTAGGGAACAAGTAGTTGGTGGCCTTCTGCCATATAGCAGCAGTATGCGGGTTTTCTGATACATGGTGGTATTATTTATACTTTTGATAATTGCTACCTATGCTGCTGTTTTAGTTTATTATCATTTAGTGTTGCTGCCTAAGTCACTTTGCTGTGGGGCTCTTTGAATTTTAGCTACGCCCCTGTTCACTCAATAAGAAAATGCAACCTAAGTATGTGGCTACCTCCCTAATGACTTGTAGAAACTAACATCATTGAGTTTAGTTCTAACAGTATAACCTCATTCTACTTCGCCCGACATGTGCCTGGTGCAATGAGTGCAGCCACCACCCTGCTGTTTGCATGACTATATAAACATATCATGTTGCGGAGCTCCTGGTGAAAGTAAATCCATATCTGGAAGCTACATAGGAGTGATTCAGTGCTAGTACAATGTGCACTGTATGCCCAGCTGGATGAGATATTACACTAAACTTGTGTGAACATAGTGCTGCATCACTGAAGGCAAATTGTAGTTATGTACAAGAAAAAGAAACACATTTGCAACAACTTTAAAAATGATTTGGATAAACTGCAGAAATAGAAAGTGCTCCAGGGTGAATGCACTTGTGAGGGGTGTTGGATTTGAGTGTGGAAAATCCACAGAGTATTACAGATAGGGCTTCTCCCCACGGCACAAGTTTTCAGTCGGATTTACAGACTGTTTTGGATTTGAAAACCATCTGTAAACGGACTATTAACCTTTTACATTGTCTTAAAGGGAATGTGTCATCAAAAATGAGTTATTGTTTTTATGTTAAACACATTTTTTAAGAATTTTTGGTTATATTTTTTTAATTTTCCATATCACTTTTAATATTTTTTTTAATAATTCTTAAAGGGGTTGTCTCCCTACAGAGTTTCATAGGATGCATGAATGAAATACTCTGTCACCTCCTGGTCAGACTGTCTGTAATTGGCATACAGCGCCGTGATGTATTCAACTCTGTGTTTTCATTCTGCTAATTAGTTTAAGTTAGCTCAGAGGCTCTCCAGAGCTGCTAGCAGGAGTTTTTATCTGATCCCTCAAACACAAGCCCTAATTAGTGCTGTTTACTTTAGATAAATCAAGCTTTTTAGTGCCACCCAGCACAGAGCTGCCGCGACCTGTGTGATGACATCACTCACTGCTATCACATAGAACAAACAGCAGGGGGTAGAGCTGTACACAGGTCGGTTACTGAGGGAACTGAAATAGCCAGGGAGGTGATAAATTCACTTGTATCTCCTTAACAAAAACAGATGAACAAAGCAATATATTTGGAAAATGTCTTTATTTTGTGTTCCCTACATTTTGAAAGCTATTCTGTGTAGTGAGACAACCCCTTTAAGTCCTGCAGTTTTCACTTTGGCCACTAAGCCTAATAATCGTCTGACACTTCCTGTTCTGTAGAGAAAGATTCTCAGTTGTCTGCTCATTATTAACACAAGAAGGGACAAACTGAAAGGAGACACCAGTGTGAATAGGTAACACAGGATCTACCAATCACCCTTTCAACTCCCTGCACAGTGACTTCTTCCTAGGCCACAGAGCATGGCTAGAAAACTCTCCTATAGAAATCAATGGGAATGACTCGGTCTTAAGACTCCTACGTGCATGAAGCTGCTGTAAAGCATCTCTCTGACTGCTGTTAAAGCAGTGCAAACAAGGCCTAGTGGCCAAAGTGAAAACTGCAGGACTTAAGAATCATTACAAAATATTGAAAGTGATATGAAAAATTAAAAAAAAAAAATCCAAAAAAATGTGTTGAACATAAAAATGGGACTTAAACAATTAGTCATTTTGATGACACATTCCCTTTAAATAGAAAATCCATTCAGTAGTTCACACTGCACAGATTTTTTGTTGGACTTTTTTTCTACACCGCCGGCGTAACGAAAAACTTAAAACGTGTTCTGCCCAGTTTTTGAGCGGAACATGTGCATGTAAATGGTTGAGGGAGACGGGCAAATCCACAAACCGTGGACAGAACCGTCCCCTCAACCATGTAAAAGACGACACAATACTGACTGGATTCAATAATCTTAAATCTGTAGCACGTCAATTTCTATTGGAGATACGTCTTGGATGTCTCAGATTTTCCCTATTGGTGTTAATCTTTTAACCCCATACGTCAAGGTCGGGTAGGGGTTCCCGCAAATTGATATATGAGTATGTCATGGCGATCTTGCGAGCTCACAAGCAGAGCTTGCAAGATTGTGGCATGGGACCAGTGGTATATTACTGCTGGCATCATGCCGCATCCCCCGCAGCCGGAGTGAGCTCCAGCCGCGGGGGATTAACCCTTCGCTATCACAATCTATAGTGGTGGCGATAGCGAAGTTACAGGCAGGAGAAGTGAGCTCCTCCTGCCTGCAATCTGCACAGTATGCAGCGCCAACGCCGCTACTTGTCTCTTACCCGACAGCCCAGTTGCTTTACTAAAGCATCCGGGCTGTCTATGACATCATCAAGCCCGCAATGCATTGTGGCCATGGTGACTGACAGTTGCCAAAGAGACCAGTACACAGCAGCAATGTGTGAAGATCTGAAGATCGTGTTACAAATCCCCTATGGGATATGCTAGGATATGCCTATGGTGAAAAGTGAAAAAAAATGTGAAAAAGTAAAACACAAACACGAAAAATAAAAACACTTACAATGCCCTTTTCCCTTTACAAGCGCCAATCACCTCAAAACAGATCAAAATAAATAAAGTACCCATATTTGGTATTGTCGTGTGCGTAATGACCTAGCATATAAATGTATCATGTTAATTAACCCGCACGGTGAACGTCGTGTATATAAAAAAAAAAAAAAAGGCAATACACTACGTGGAAATCCCTAAAGAAGCATTTATGCTATCTATCATACGTGAAAAAATTTTGAGACTCTCGGTTCACATATTTTGATCAAAAGATGTTTAAGCTGCCCACGACTTTCAACGTGATCTCAAAATCGGGCAGTCCTATCCTATCTTTACTCTCAATCGAGCCAATCAGGCCTCTCACTGGGTCACCGACCTCCATTATTCAGAGAGAAAAAAATAAAAAAACAACCCAACCTGCAAGCTGCCTTCTTATGACAGCCTGTGAGAGTGGGCAGGGACAGAAACCCAAAATGGAAGCACCCCTTCCTTCCCATATAGGTTAAAATCAATGTACACCAAGTATAACGTATGTTTCTGCACACAAAAACATTTCTGAAAAAACGTATGCAAACCTGGGTGCCACTGGCAGGGCTGCGGCACACATGTAATTATACATGTACACACACAGACCGCCGCCAGCGGCAAACTACTGCAAGAAGTCGTGGGCAGCTTAAACATCTTTTGATCAAAATCTATAAAAAAAAAAAAAGTCACAGAATTGCGATTTTTGTTCATCCCACAGCACATATAATGGAATAAAAAGTGATCAAAACTCATATAAACGCTTAAGTGGTGCCAATTAAAACGTCAGTTCATCCCACAAAAAAAGAAAAAAACCTACACATCTCAGTATACGGAAAAATAAAAAAGTTACGGCTATTAGAAGATAGCGAGGCATAAATATTGTTTTGCACACTCAAAACACTTTTACAAAAAGTGCTTCCACATAAAAAAACTATATAAATTGGGTATCGCCATCATCGTCGCGACTGTTTGGAGTAACTATCTGTCGTAGGCTCTGTTCACACGGCTTAACTGCGGCTTAATTACGCCTGTGCTGGGGCGGGGGGCCCCTCCGCGCCATAGAAATTTATTACCTTGCGGCGCCGACTACGCCCATGTAATTTTCACATGTCAATTATCTCCCCCCTCAGCGTATTCGCCGAGCAAGGAGAGGAGACGTAATCCATAGTTCTCTATGAGAACTGTGGATTACCGTAGTTACTAGGACGTATTCAGCCCGTAATTTGCGCACTCCGGCACGTAATTACGGACTGAAATACGTCCAGTTTTAAGCCGTGTGAACATAGCCTTACATGCAGAAATTTTTTATATAAACAAGGATTGTATAGACCAAAATTTCTGACTAACTTAAAGCACAGTGCGTCACAAGAAAACAGTCTCTGAATCACTTGGATAGGCAAAAGTGTCATAAAGTTATTCTCACATAAAGTGACACATGTCAGATTTTAAAAACGGGGCTCTATCAGGGAGGCTAAAACTGGATTTGTTGATAAGAGGTTAAAGAGGTCGTCTCACTACAGACTAAGATAGAATATCGCTAGGTTATGCCATTAATATCGAAAACGTGCGGGTCCCACCTCTGGGACTTGCACCTATCTCATAAACAAGACCCGAAACCTCTCCATTCTGAACAGAGAGGTGGTTGGAACTTCTCCCATAGATTTGAATAGGAGTTCTGAGTTTAGCCAGAGGTGGAACCCACACCTATTAGTCATTGATGGCATGTCTGTAGTGAGACAACCCCTTTAAGGTCAACACCATTTTCGCTTTTTTTCCGACATAGTTGTATCCTGGTTTGTTTTTTGAGGAACAATTAAAAATTTTTAATGGTACCTTAAAATTTGTCATATAATATATTAGGAAGCCAAAAGAAAATTCTTTGTGGAATGAAATTGGGATTTTTTTTTTCCCCCCTATTTTTTGGAGATTTTGGGTGACATGTTTAAACGGGGCTGAGCCAGATATCTGGCAGCTTTTCAGCTCGGTATCAGGCGTGGCTCCGTTCATACATTTTTAAATCTCCCACACGCCATTATCGGGCGCAGTACATAGCACCTGCGGCACTTTGTAATGCACCCGATCTCGGGGGGGCATGTGGGAGGTGGGGCGCACTAGAACCATAGCAAAGCTAATTATATATTGCTTCGCTATGGCATTTCTAGGCGCATTACAGCTGGAACAGGTATACCACTTTCAAAGTACTATACCTGAGCCAGAAATGTCGCCCTAGTGCTAGAATGTGCCTGATTTATGACCCGCAGTAAAGCGGGTTCATAAGTCAGGCGCATTCTATGCCAGTACAATGCGCATGAAATTTGGCGTGTTAAATAATGCCAAATTTTATGCATGTCGCCCTTTGTGTTTTTTTGGGTAGGGTGTTTGTTTACAGAGTTCATTAAGTAAAATAAAGGACATGCTATCTCTATTCTGTGGATCAGTATGATTTTATTGATATCATATTTATATTGTTTGTTTTCCAACTTTTGTTTTAAAAAAACTTCTTTAGAAAAAACATTTGCTTTGCTTCGTAATTTTCTGAGACCAATATTTTATTGCATTGGAGCAATGTGAAGGTTCATTTTTTGCTGGGCAAGCTGTAGTTTTTTGGGTTTTTTTTGAGAGTTCAGGATGACAAAAAAATAAATTCTGGCATTTATTTACAGCATTTACAGTGTGGAACAAATAAGATAATATTGCATATGATCAGACTTCTATGGATGTGGCTATTCCAACTATGTTAATTTCTTTTGTTTTTTTATTATTTGGTAAATGGGAAAGGGTTTTTTTACATTTTATTTTTTTATTTTTTAGATTTTGGAAAACTTATTTTCCACTTTTTCATTTAATATTTAGTTATCCTAGGGAACCTGTTCAAGGGAACTTGAACAGGTGATCACTCGGACTATAGGTAGGTCTTCAATTGATCTCTGATTACACCCTGCTGATGGTATATACAAAGTGGATCTCCCATTCTGGAGGACCTGGCATGTCTTTGTAGTATATGGACAGTCTATTGATTTAAATGTAAAATGTGCAATATTTCATTTACCCACTGGGGGCACTGAAGAGATATCAAATACTTGCTGCCAGTTAAAACACCGATCAGCTTAATATTTTGGGACCCTTTACTCAAAAAGGAGTTGTTCAAAGAAAACAATCCCTAAAATATAATTATACTAGGCCCCATTCAAAAAGTGTCTTGGCCTCGCCATTTTGAAAGTGGTATAAATAACAACATATGAACTGATATAGATTTTGGCAAATGTCTTTTCTCATACAAATTGGCATAGACTTGCCCTCTGAAGAGTGACACAGACAAAAGTGTCGGTCTTGTCGGACGGGCTCCCTCTTTTTGGTGCAAATGCTGTAGGAATATGTCTAATATGGTGTACGCCTTATTTTTGTCTTAGCCAAAGATAGAAAAATGGCACAGCAATTTTCATACATCCGAGCCTGGATTTTTCATCCTTTAAAAAAAAAACAAAAAAAAAAACATTTATATACATGCAGTTCAAACAACCTAATGTGAATGGGTCTTAGCTGGTTTTCTGTATACCTTAGTAAGTGTGATGCAGACATTTGCTCTAATAAAAAATGAAGATTATGACTGCTTGGGTCTGTAGCCCTGTTAAGGTGCAGTAAATGATAGTCTGTATAATGAACCCAGGCAGAACCAGAGGAAATTAAGTATAAGGTTTTTTATTTTAATGGGGATCTAGGAACTGGCTACTAGTATTTCTTATAAACTGGACAACCTCTCTAACTACTTCAGGTCACTCTAACTTTAGATCCTCTTATAATGTTATTTCTAGAGGAGGTAGGAAGATAAGCAGCTGTCGCCTATATAGTTCTATATCATGCCTAAATTGGACCAGTCTAATTACTCTTTCCATCAAGGGAAGTGATCAAGTATCTGTCCCCATGTATATGACATTCTGTTATCAAAAATCTCATTTATTATTAGTTTATTTTATTGCAATATATTCAATACCCTAATAAAATATTTAAACTGGTACAGAACTGGAGCTGCCGTTTAAACCTTTGGAAGTAGTCTACGAGCTTCATAAATAATTCATTGCAGAACTGTACATATTAGAAAAATTAGATTTGAGTCTACATGTAATAAAACTTTGCCTTGTTTATAATACTTCACAGAGTGCAAAATCATCAGTTCAATCTGAGTGCTAAAATTAAAAGTTCTTTTTAAAAAGTTGTCCCACTGCTTTAAAGTAAAAAAACTACCTGTACTCATCTCTCCTGCTGCCCCTGTTCCAGCATTGCTGGAGTTCTGGTGTCCCCCACCAGACGCTCTGCAGTGACAGCCTGTTAAAAGGGTTTTGCAATCACAATCTTGATGGCATATGCCATCAATGTCAGAAAGTGCAGGTCCTACCTCTGGAATGGTCCCTAAACCTCCTTGATCTGATAGGAGAAGTGGCCACACTTGTGCGGTTACTCTACATTCATCTCAATGGGAGTTCTGAGTATGGCTTTTAGAAAATCCTGTCATCTCTCCTCTTCCTGTTCTACAGATGTGCATGAGCCACCCCCTTTATCCATTACTTTTCTGATAAGTCAGATAAGTAAATTTCTATGTATATAGAAATTCAGCTTGCAATTTCTTTTTTTTCTTCACTTTTAAGCTAACAAAGTGGGGCTTAACTATGAACAGTACTCGCAACTCCCATTGAAATGAATGGAGAGTGACTTCAATTACAAGGGAGGCCCATTCAGGAGGCACGGGTCCCACTCCTTTCTGACATTAATTGTTTATTCTATTGATGTTCTACAGATGTTTGTGATGGCAAAACCACTTTAATTGCGCAGCAGTCTCGTGCTGTAAATGTGAGCGATGACCACTGAAGCCAGTGATTAGCTCATGCTCACACGAGCAATGGACATGACACCAATGCTAAATGACCCCTGACTTTGAGTGGTGCTGGAATGGCAGTGGAGAGATGACTACAAGTTATTTTATTTTAAGGCAGGAGGGGACAGCAGGCAACTTTTTAAAAGAACTAAATAATCACTTTATCAATAGGTATAAGGTGTTCTCATTAAAGGGGTTGTCCAATTTGTAAGAAAACAAATAGCCCGCTTCTTGGGCCCCATTAAGATAAATATTTTCACCTTCCTCCAGTCCTGGGTTTCAGCGCTGCATTTCCCCGCTCTTCTGTTTTTCATTCTTCTACCGTTAAACCGGGACGTTACCGCTGAAACCGCTTATTGAGTGCAGCGATCAAGTGCCTGTAAATGTTTGGAAGTGAATGGCTCTTAATGGTGAAGTTAGTAGAGGCACGTGATCGATGCAGCCAATCAGCGGCTGCTGCGGGGACGACCACGTTTGGAAGTAGAGGAATGAAAACTGAACACCAGAGACACAGCACTGGAACCCAGGACCGAGGACGGTGAGTATAAGGTCTTTTATTTGAATGGGGCCTCAGGAGCTGGCTACTAGTATTTCTTCTAAACTGGATAGCCTCTTTAACTATGATCCACCTAGTCAGAGAAGCCATCCTTAAAAAAAATAAACCCACTAAAAGCCATCATCAGCCACTTTGCCAACTTCAGTCACATAAACACTTAGGGCGACATGTATGAATTTTGTCGCCCAGGCGCCATTTTTTTGCACACCTTAGTAGTGTAGATTGCACCTGAATCTATGAACCTGTTCTACTATGAGTCATAGATTAAGCGCTTTCTAACTCCAAAACGACCACCAGAATGCCCCACCCCCATCTCCGGCGCATTACAAAGTACCGCAGGCGCCACAAAATGCGTCTAATTTTGGAATGTGCCTGCTCATACATCTACAGAACAAGGCTGCGCCAGTTTTTGGGCTGAAAGGACACCGGAATACTGGCACAGCCCCATACATAAAGGTCGCCCTTATATTATAGTTTATAGTATCAACGTATAGTTTAATCCTCTTGTCATAAAGCCAGCAGACGTTTTGAAAAAAAGCTCTGTGTGGCGAAAACCTCACCTGATTTTTATAGCAACATAAATAAATGCTAATTTTTATTGGAAAATCTGGTGCTTGGATTGGTTCTGTGCTGTATGTTTCCAAAATAGGAAATAGTAGCGCACGGAAGACAAGTGTTGCTTGAAATTTAAATCTATCTGTGAAGAAAGGCTGCTTAAAGAGAATGTCTTCTGGAAATTAAGTGGCCTGTTGTTTTAAAATTGTGTTTATATATTAAACCTATTTTTTAAAGAGTTTTTTTTTTTTTCCATGTTAGGATATTTTAAAAAAATGCCTGCAGTTTAATAATAGTCCGACACTTCCTGTTCTGTGGAGGACTTACAATAGGTGATAAATGCAGTCCCTATGAGCTGACCCTCTCTCTCTTCCCAAATCACAGAGCATGCCCAGAAAGCTCTCCCATAGAAGTCAATGGGTCTGTGTCTGTTCATAGGATCCTATGTCCATGTTGCTGCTGCCAAAGATTTCTCTTATTGCTGTTAAAAGCAGCTCAGATAAAATGTCTGCCCCCATAACTTATACACAGAAAACAGAATTTGAAGATCAACAATAAAAAAATAAAACACCTAGGAAGATAAGAATATGTATCATTATCTGGGTTTAATTATTAAAATTAAATGAAAACTGATGATACTTTTTCTGTTTGCTTAGTTCCTGACATGTTTCCCGTCGTACACAGGATCATCACGGGGCTCGTATTGGAAAGATATACACAGTGTATTATTGATGTATGTTCCATAAAACCCTATGTATTACACATACAATTGTTGTAGGGCATATACATCATAGTTTAAAAATTTCAAATCTATTTTGCACAACAAATACAAGTGTGATGTCACTTATTGATGGGTTTTCAGTGTCCACTCCATGCAGAAACCACTTTGGGTGCCCAGGATGCAGATTAGCCCCTCTGAAGGAGATCCTGGTTTCCTATATTTACTGTATTCTAACTATGGCAATGTTTTTAATGACATGTTTTCCACAGAAAAATAAGCCTAATGTGCATCCCCTAAGGCAGGCATCCTCAAACTGCGGCCCTTCAGCTGTTGGGAAACTACAACTCCCATCATGCATTTATATAATCTATAACAGTGGGAATGATGGGAGTTATAGTTTCCCAACAGCTGGAGGGCTGCAGTTTGAGGATGCCTGCCCTAAGGTAAGGATGGATGTTGGACAACGCGGTAGGGGGTAAAAAGTAATAAAGAGCGTTCGTGACTAGATATGTGCTCTTGAAATTTGTTTCTTAACCATTTTTATTAATCCCTAATAAAGGATATGTTTTCGCTTTCTGTTTAGACTGATAGTTTTGTGCTCAAGTATATTTGATAATTTACCTCTGCTTGATGTATCGTGGTTGCCAATACCTGAAATGATTGGCTTTGTGATTTTCCTGTTTATAGTACATGAGTCACTGCTTGATGAACTATAATGGTTTTTAATGTTTTTCTTGACTGTTTGCCCATTTTCATCGGCTAGATACCTGAGGTCATACTGTGACTGGGTAGTATTTCTGCTTAGACTATGTCATTATTTAAAAAAACAAAAAACGTTTTCTTAGAAAATCCTGTCATCCTTCCTCTCGCTGTTCTACAGACGTGCATGAGCCACCCCCGTTATCCGTTACTTTTCTGATAAGTCAGATAAGTAAATCTCTATGTGTATAGAAGTTCAGCTTTCAATTTTTTTCTTCGCTTTTATCCGATAAGCTAACAAAGTGGGGCTTATCTATGAACACACACAACTATATCTTTTTTTTCTTTCTACAGATTAATCAAAACAGAATTTTAGACCTAAAATGGAATGGACGATATTTACTTACTAAATATTTAACGAGGACCCGCAGTCACTGCCAATATGTCTGTCTTTACTAAAATTTGTGTTCCCCGTGACATAGAATTTCCAAAAAGCATCTTACCTTATAAATCCGCTGTTATTCTTCCTAGTAATTTAGGACTGAATCTGTCAACTAAGTGTTAGCAATTGGGGGTGCGCCCCTGCACACATTGACTGTCGGAGCTGATTGGATGATGTTAAACTACGCAAGTACAAAAGAAGGAGACAGCGCTCCCAAGCACAATGTTGCGACTGCAATGTTGGTACATATAATTATATTTACACTAACCTCTTAGAGTTGTGCTAAAACCAGGCACAACACTTTAAAAGACCTCCCCAATTGCTGGGAACTGATGAATGTAGAGTCCGCTGCAAAGCGTCAGTGGTCACTTTTTTCCCCGGGGACGGGAAGAAGGAAACAAAACTTCAAGTAAAGGTGTTCAGTTGAAATGAATCAACCTCTGTATATACCACTGACCAAAATATTGCGATGGATGAGAGACAACTTGTTTTATTATTTTGTCCATCGGAAGTCCAGCACAGTATTTTGGTGGATGGTATTTATAGAGGTTGATTCATTTCAACCGAACACCTGTGCCAGATTGGAGTCAGGAAGGAAATCTTTTCCTAAAATTAGAACAATTGGGGGTTCTTGCCTTCCTCTGGATCAACACTTTAGCACAATATCCTGAACTTGATGGACGTCTGTCTTTTTTTGGCCTTACAAACTATGTAACTTTCTAACCTTTACTTGAAGACTTTACTTGAAGACACACCCCAAATTGGTAACACCCATGTGACTAATTCAGTCATAAATATATAGAAGGAATAAAAGGAGAAATGGCACAATAGAGAACTTTTTTTTTTACAGGAAACACAAGTATTTAGTCAAATAGATACGTCTGGAGATGTCAGAGGTCTGCATAAGGAGTAGTATATTTAACGGAGCTCTGAGAAGGTGGAAAGGTCCATCCCGAGTTTTGCCGATGCTATGATTTCTTTGTACAACCCATATAATGTTGTACACTATTGTGTCCATATTCCTGAAAGACATTGGTGACTGTGATAGTGCTTGCTACCAACTGTCAAGCACACCAGCAGGCTAAATCTCCTTTATAGTTAATAAATATGTAGTATGTAATTGATTAACGTTGGATTGATAGTCAACAGAAGTAAAATACATGATTGTACCTTTTTATTCGTTTTTTTTTCTGCTCTCATGCTGCTGTTGATGGATCTTTTAGGGTAGAGGTGTTGAACTTATTTTCACTGAGGGACACATCAGCATTATGGTTGCGCTCAAAGGGCAGGTTGTAACTGTAAATTTGTAAAACTGTAACTACTCCTGAACATATTGTTAAATAAATTGAGGCGGCATATCACACACAATCCTCATCAATTGATCAGGTCTTTTTAAGGTTGTATAATAGCCAGCCCCTTCCATGTCTTTAGCACTGAGCTTCCTTGGCTAGGGTGACTGGTTAGGGATATCAGAGCTGTGTCTCCGCCTGTGAATTGCAGAACAGAGTGGTTCAAAGGTGCATTCCAAATCCAAGATAGCGCCTGCTCCTGGTAAAGGCACTGTCGGCATCCTTCAGGGAAAGTAAACAACTGGTCCTTCTGCATCTGGACCTTGTCCATCCCTGTTCTCAGTGCCTAAGCTCTCGGGTGCCACATAAAATGATATGGTGAGACAGATTCAGCCAGCAAGCCTTGAGTTTGACACTTGCATTGAGGTATATTCACATGTGGCAAAGAGTAAACGGATGTCCGGGTATCCTAGACTGAACGCTGTATACCACTGCAAGATCCAGAATCCGGTAGCAGTAAAAACAGAAGTTTATTTCTTACAAAAATAAAAGGCACATTGGCAACAAACACCCACGGCAATAGTGTGACACGTGTCACACTATTGCCTAGGATACCTGGACATCCGTTTACTCTTTGCCTCATTTCCGCCTGGCTGGCGGTCAGCTCGGAGCGGTCAAACAGCGGCGTGCACCTCCCGGATTGTACTCCGTCATAGCCCATGTAAGTGGGCCTTTACTATTTGTTTATATATTCACATGTATTACTGTAGCTTGTTTTGTTCCTGGAGGTATATTACAGCATCATTGTAGTAAACAATAGTTTAAATTTCAGCTAATCTGTTAAGTATAGACATAGCCGTAGTTAGAATCAAAGGGGATGTCCGGTTCTCTTATATAAAAAAAAATAAAAATTGGCTCAGTATATATGTAAATGTGTTTGTTTTGTATCTTAAACATATGTTTTTACTGTAATGTGTATGAGAGTAAGAGATGACGTGCTGCATATATTATAACAGAGCCATCTGTGTAGCCGCCTACAAGACTCCCTCCCCCCCAACGGAACGTCCTTACATACTGCCATACACATTGCTGTTAAAACATATGTTTAAAACACATAACAAACATACAAAGCACATGAATAAAGTATATAAACACATTTACACACATACAGAGCCAGATCTATAATTATGTATGTATATGGGTTTGTGTGTATGTGTGTATATGTATGTGTGTATATGTATGTGTGTATATGTATGTGTGTGTATGTATGTGTGTGTATGTATATATATGTTTGTGTGTGTGTATATATATATATAATGTATATATATTGTGACACCTCACTTGCATCTGGATGCCATTTTGGACCGTCCTGGGGGTCTTAGCTCACGGATTGCCGCTTCAGCCACTCAGACAAAGGCTTCTTCTTTTTGGTCTCAGCCTGTTTTATTGAGGCACGGAAAAACAAGGGACAGAAAACATAACGGAACAAAAAACCTAACCCATAATGGCTGGACATCAGCCGTACTACGTACGACTGTCAGCAACCTAATGTTGCTGACCGACAACACTTGGCGTCCCCCACCGAGACCAGGCCCTTGGTGGCACAATTCTAGCAGGTCTCTCCACCTAGTGACCTAGTGGCAGCACCATGCGACCACCTATGGTCGCTCTGCCACTATATATATATATATATATATATATATATATATATATACGGTCAGTCCCTTTAAATATAGAGAAATCAGAATCTCTCAGCAGCCCGGGCGCTATTTTGTTGAGAGGTTGATGGTACAGCTTCACAAACGACTGAATATGTTAAACTAAGGCACATCCTTCGCCATCAATGGCGAAATGAGATTGCCGGTGATATCACTTTTTTCCTGGAAATATCGTACAATTATAGGTAGTCGCAGCTTCATCCTTATGTGGCTTCAGCATTGTGGGATCCTGACTTTAGGATTAAAGGTCCTGTTTTGTTTTTCACTTTTTTTTTTTTTTTTAATATGTAAAAGGTTTATTATAGCTAAAAAAAAATATTATTTTCTGTAGTTTCATAATCACTTTTTTCTTTTTAGAATCAAATTTTGGGCATCATTTTGTCAATTGCTGGAAGCTTCCTGATTAGCATCTCCCTTAATATTCAGGTAAGAGATTGTCTACTAATTAAGTGAATATGACTTTGGTAATTACTAATTTTTTATTCTCTTCTATCGCGGTCTTTCTGTCATACATACCCAACATTCAGGGGCGTAACTTGAATTCATTGGGCCCCATAGCAAAATTACCAGCTTATGACAATAAAGTAAAGCATTAGCATAAGTAGCAATAATTAAAGTTATAATTGATACCGCCATAAATTAGGGAACTCAAATAACAGCCTCCAACTACTTGTTCCTTACAAAAAAAGCAATGCCCTCTTAACCTCTGGGCATCATAGCAGTTGCTATGGCTATAGTCACACCCATGCTAACAATATGTATGGTTACTTTAATTGTATTTATATTCATTAATATGGCAAAATATATAGGGCCACATGTATGAAAACTGTCTAGGTCTAAAATTCACTTTGCTGCCCATAGCAACCAATCCCCCGCCCCTTTCTTCTTCCAGGCTTTATATGAAATGAAAGGGGGCGCTATGATTGGTTTTTAGGGGCAAAAAAAGTGAATTTTAGCCCAGCCCGTTTTCATAATGTCCCCATAGAAAATTTTTGTCAGGCTATTTATAGTCCCGTTAAAAAAGGGCATATCCATCAATTAGCCAGGACGGGGAGTTTCACCCCAAAAACCAAAGAAGCAGAGAAAAACTATTTTTTTTAGAAAAATAAGTAGTAGATTTTGGGTAAAACTGTTAATGCATTGGGTGGTTTACTAAATATTCTCTACCCTTATAAGTAAGCTTTATACAACATGACAATGATTCAGTAGTCTGGTATCTATTAGGTCCTCTTGATGTAAAGGAGTTGAGTTTTTTAATCCATTTAATTTTAAAAACCCATATAATACTTAACCATTTTCGTTTGGAATCATTTAAACCGTTTGCTCCTATTATTGCTTGTCCAGTATAAAAGAATTGCATCATTGGGGCATTCTTTTTGGGCTGCCTAAACAATAGCTGTCTATGTCCTATTGAATATGAGAAGTTGGAGTAAGCTACTGAGCATGTGTGTCCATTGACACTAGACACATTAGGTGGACGTTCCAGGATGGAAACAGTGGCTGTCATAACAAATATGTGATAGCTACACATAAGAGCATTTTAATTGCAGGTCAACTACCTTAAAAAGATTGTAGTCTGATTTTTTAAAAATGTTTAAAATTAAAAACTTAATAAATATCTACAATCTTGCAAACGTTATTTTTTAATGCTTCCCATTTTTTTCTGTAACACCAGAAATATTGTCCTTTGGAAAACTTTTTATATAGGCAATTTCTTTATGGTTACAATTAACCCTCTCTGTATTCAGAACTTGACTGACGTGTTAATCCTCCTCTTTCTACAGCTGGACTCTTTTAGGCCATTATTTCTGCTTTAACTAGTTATTCCAGTTTCTTCTTTTGTAAGTCTATTTTTAGGCCTATGAAAACTTGTTCTCGATTAGTTTTCACCCCAGGCAGATAAACAAAGTCATTTAATCTCTTCATGGAAAATGGGACTTAAACACTAGATATTTTTATTTGTGTTCTAGATTTATATATCAATAAAAAGGGGTTTAATAAACACTTGTGGTCGGATTTTTTAAAATTTAAAAACGTTGGATCATTTTCTGATCTACGTAGAAATCTTGATGGCAGATAACCATGCTCTTGCCTTGGTGGATGATCTTGATCTGTTCTTCATGTTCAAGCAAAGTAATTACGAAGTATATTTAGTACACATAGTAGAGTCCTCATACACTAAGTTGAGCCTTGTGCAAAGCCATAGAGCCACGGTGAGCTGCCATAAAGGCTTTATTGGGCATTTAAATGCAGATGAACAATTCCATAAAAGCAGCGTTTCCAGGGGATAAAACATCCAAAACATGCAGGGTATAACAGAAGATCCCACATTTGTTTCTGATGTGTGAAAACAGGGGCATATTGAGGTCCAGTATAGGCTCAAACCTCAGCCCTACAATAGCACAAAAAAAACAAGTTTCAAATGGCTTTGCAGATTCAATTGTTTGGGGGCCCAAATTTTTTAAAAAAATTTTTTTTACAAGAAAGGAAGGTAAAACTAAGATTTATAACATGTTTTTTATTTTTAAAACACTGTCTTCATATTTTTGAAAAGTTTGTTGTTCACTTTTTGCACCTGAAATCAATAATAAGGTGGGTGTGTTTGGTTAAGAGCCCTATGAATATACCAGGTGTAAGATTTAAAAAGCCTTTAAGGGGAAGATATCACTAATATATTATGAGCTCTAGCGGCTCTGGGATCTTGGCACAAATGTATTTTCAGGCAGAGACAGATCTTCAGGTGCAAAAATACAGGGCCTCTGTATTTTTTATTAAGCAGCAAACAACAAAAAAAAGCCCCAAAAAGCATGCACAAATTACAAACAAAAAAACGCCTGCCCTCTGGGCCTACTAACACAAAACCAACTTACGACACTTGTAAGTTTCCCTCGGGTTTTCCCGATGTCCCCCCCCAAGACTTGAAGGTAGCGGGGGTTGTAACCACTCTAGTCATTTCCCCCTCTGCTTTATATTCCAGGTAAATCCTGGAGTGGAACCATGGGGATGACACCCACCCGTCTATGCTCACCCCAATAAAAGGGCCGACCCGGGAAATGGCTGAAAGCCATACTAACATTAAACGTTAAACATATGTCGACAGTCTTACTGTCGACACCATCTAATATTGGGGCCTTTCATTCCCCCAGGCTCCTTACCTTGGGGGGAATTTTGCTGGACTTTGAAGGTGCAGCAAGGACCCGGGCCGGGGATATATATCCGTTGTACCCCTTCCTGCTGTTCCAAAACATATATATATTTTTTTAACTAATTAACCCTTTACTGTCGCAGCCAGTTTTGGCCTTCCTGACACAGCCCCATTTTTGAAATCTGACGTGACAATTTATGTGAGAATAACTTTTTTTTTTTTTTTTTATAACTGGAATTTAAAATTATATTTTTTTAAATGCAGAAAAGTTAAAACGTTTACATCAGCAAATAGGGGCAAAAACCCAACAAGTGAAGGAATGTGGGCCCCGGAGAAATAGCATGGAGCCCAATTCAGTGGGCCCACGGTAATCCACAGTGGCAAAAGAGTAACCCTTCAACATACAAAAATTTGGACAAACCTTTGAGATAAGACAGACCTAATAACTGGGGACAAACACAACGAAGGGAGAGGAGGGGGATAAGGGGGGGGGGAGGGATGGGCTTTGGGGTTTTTTTACCTGAATTAGTCAGGTTGCTTAGTTAATTAAAGCCCAGTGGGTACCCCAGGCCGACATTTTTATCAAATAGGTCCACCCCTGTCATGGAGGAGGCTTCAATTGTCTTCAACGCACCCCCTCTTTTAGTATTAGACCCGCTCTGCTAGGGGGGACGGTTGCTTCCATCTATTCATCAGGCACCTACCGCCGTCAGAACAATTAACATAAACTTACCCCCTATCCTTAGGGAGATTCTGAATGGGCCACTAATAGGTTTACCAGGGGTCCAACGGTTTCCACCCCCAGGACCTCTTTTAAGAGGCCTTTTAACCGTTCCCGAAAGGTTTCACCCGAGGCAACCTTGAAAATTGGGGGAAGGTCCCTATGGCAGACTGGCCCCCAACAACTAAATATTTGTGGGAACCATTTATGCAACGTTTGGGTTTGGTCCAAAAGAAAAAACCTTGTACAGGTTTTCCCTTGAGATTTTGCCGCCGCCCCAAATAGTTTGCCATGTAAGTACGGGATGGGTCTACCCAGGTACCTCTCCCATTTCTCCTATACTTTGGGTCGTGGGACTTCATAGGGGGTTCCCCCAGCAAGGATAAATTGGGGGGAAACAATCCCTTCGTTGCGTAGTTATTTACAGGGGGATTTAAAAGGGGGTGGGAGGGGTAGAGTGTTTGTTCCGATAAGGAGAAAAGGAGGGGGGAAATCTAAAGGGTATGGAACCTCGGCTTTGCGGGGGGTCGTTTCCCCTGCAGTGCCCCAAATGAGCACAATTCCTGTCACTGGCCTGAGCAACATCTACAAAAGAAAAGATCCCGCCCCACCATGGCGAGCAAAAAGCCGAAAGCTAGAGGCAGGAGGGGGTGCAGATAAATGAGGTCATGGGGGAGGCCCGGGGGGGGCTAGATGGGAAACTACCTTTCACAGCCGCCCCGATTGAATGGTGAACTTTAAATGGGCAAGTAAATCCAAATTCCTCCCGGATGGGGCAGAGGGGCCAAAGGGAAGGCATTAGGGTGGTGGGGAGTTCCGAGCTTCTCCCCCCTCCACCATTTCGATAAGCCAAGGGGTGACCATGCCGAATACGGCGAAGATGTGTGGGCCCCCCAAAAGTAATGAATAATTTGGAACCCCCAGCCCCCCCCGTTTATCACCATCAAAATCTCTCTACCCTTTTGTCCTCCCTTGCGCCCATATAAAGCTAAACAAGCTGCCTGCAAGGACTTAAGCTCCCTCAACCCCCCCCACAGGGGGAGGTCTCAAACAGGTAAAGGGGCTAGGTAATACAGACATTTGACCTTTTATTTCCCCAAAAAACGAATTGGCAAAAGGGGTTCCCATTCTGGAGAAGTGAAAATCTCCCGAAAAAAGTGGGGGGAAGTTTTTTATAAAGGGGAACTGTAATTCGTTATAGTATCAGTTTAAACCCAAGGGATTGGACTGCCATTGAATGCGAAGTTTTGCCCTAAGGGGTGAAGGGCTTTTGGGGGAAGGTTAAAAAGGGGGAAGGGCCTCAGTTTTTTGACGCCATTTTCCTTATACCCAGACAACAACTAAAACGTTTTTCCAACAGGGGGTGCAGGGCTGGGATGAGATAGGGAAGTTGGTTAGGGTCACAAGATGTCATCTGCAAATAGTGAAACTTAAATTCCCCCCGCTTTCCCTGGACCCCCCCCCAATATCCGGATCGACTGATGGGGCTGCCCAAAAGGTAATTTACAAAAACAAAAAGAAGGGGGGACAGGGGACACCCTTCTGGTTCCCCTTTCTGTCGGAAGGGCCTGAGGGGTAATGAGGTAACTTAACCTCATGAAGGCCCACCAAAACCCATGGTCTGCAAGGTTTCAAACAGGAATGGCCACCCCCCCCGATAAAGGCCTTTTCCTTCCCCCCAGGTAAGGGGTGGGGCCACCCAACGAGCGTTTCAAGATGTCATCAGGTCGTGGTTCGTCTTGTGTTATCCCCCCTTTTAGACAGGGAACAAAACCCCCTTATTTTCCCTTGTTGACTACTGGGGCACCCGACCCCCCGCCTATTGGGGCCCAAAATTTTGTGAATATTTTGATGTCCAAATTTAGGGACAAAGGGCCCGTAACTCGACTACCGCCCCGGGTCCTTACCCGTTTGTGAATGAATGAGGGGAGAAATGACATAGAACCAGGGATTGGGAGACCCTGCAAGAAGGAATTAAAGAGGGATAGCATGGGGGGGCCAGAACCAGAGAAAGTTTTTAAATACCGGGGAAGGGGAGGTCGTTGGGCCCGGCGCCTTACCCAATGGGGGGCCCTCAAACTTTCACGTTCCCCCAACTCACAGGAGCATTAAGAAGGCGAGGCTTCCGAGGAAGTTTAGCAAGGGCAGGGGGAAAAAATCTCGATGTGCCCCCGGGGTTGCCTCCCACTCCCCCGGGGGCTCAACGGCCCGGGGTACAAATTTTTTAAAAGAAGTCAGAGAAAATATTGGCTATAGATTTTGGGTCTAAAAGAAGGTGCTCCCTATCCCTAGGGGCCCCGGGCATGGAATTACAGCCCTCTCCTTGACTGGGCGCCAAAAAGCGATGGGCCTTATTGCCATACTCGAATACCGCTGTTTAGAATAGAGGGAAAACTTTTCCACCCTGCAAAACCCTAGATCCCCAACTCCCCCCTAACTCCCCACAATAGGCCTCAGGGTAGGGGAGGAGGGGGTGGAACATTCTTTTGCTGCAAAAGCCTCTTGATTCCTAGAGACAGTTTTTTAGCCTCTAAGTCCCCCCTTCAGCCCGGGCTAGGGCATGCATTCACCCTAAAGACCGCCTTATGGGCCTCCCACAAGGTGGCCACCGACCCTGACCCCAAGTTGGTTTCGAAGTAAAGGGCAAAGGGGGCTCTCACTTGTCCCTTAAACTGGATTCTTAATAATGCTTATTTTGTCTCCCGTGGCAGGGGCCTGGGTGAAGGACGGAAGTTAAATGACCAGACTGGGGCGTGATCAGACCCGGGTATTGGCTCATCTCGGACCCCCATAGTACCGAAACAGGGGTGTTACCAAAGAAGTAAACTATTCTGGATGGGGTTTAGCGGGGGGAGAAAACGTATAGTCTCTTCCTTTTGGGATGGTTGAGCCCATAGGTCAAAAAACCCCCCCTGGGGCCTAATTTTAGTTTCCCTGAAGGCCGAGAAAAACCCAGTTTGGGTTGGTCCCCGGGGGTTTCCCACCATCGTGGAACGACCATGACATCTGAAAAAACCATGTAAGTCCCCCCCCCCCCCCCATGCCAGAGAGGATGAAGGGGGTCCAGAGAGCTTAAGACAGACCTTTTTAGAAAACCCCGGCGTATTAGGGGAGTACACATTGCACACGTAAATTGGGCCCTTGTAGGTGTGGTCTGCAGGATAATAAAACGACCATCAGGATCAAGAAGCGCGAATGGCCCGCAAGGGCACAATTCGGACCAATAAGGTATACCTCCTGCCTTTTTAGTTGACTAAAGGCATTAATAGCCAAGGATTACAATGTTTTGGAAATTTGAAGACCTTGGATTATTCTCTCTTGGAAAAAGACTATATCAGGGCCCTTATGCCTTTTACAAACCCCCTCAGGGCCCTTCGCGCTTATGTTGAGTTTAACCCCTTTACATTTAGAGTAAGCAGGAACCATGGATGAAAGCTTTCAATACGTTTATCTAAACCTAGCTGATTCATTGCAGCACCAAATATCAGGCGGCCTAACCAGAGGAACTGTCTGGGTTGTAGGGAAAAAGGGGGTGACCACAAGGATTGGGGGGGGGGACAAGGACAAACTAAAACAAAAAACACCAGTGACTTACAGATTTAAAAAACCCTAATAAACCAAAAGTGGGTCAGACTTCAGGAAGTTTTTTCCGAGCAGAGCACCTGGTGTCAGGGGTAGGGAGGTGGTTTTACAATTAAACCCAGAAAAAACCCAAAAAGAGCCAAAAGAAAAAAGGGCCCCACCTGGGCCTCCCCCCCTACAAAACAGTTTGACCAGTTTCCTGACCCTTCCAAAACAGGGGGGGCAGGAAAAAGACAGTCGTAAACCCGAGTGATATCCAGGAAAAAAAAAAGGAAAAAAAGGAACCCCAAAGTAAAACCCCCGGTAAAAAACCCGGAGAGGCCCAAAAATTGACGCTGCTTACTCTAACAAAATATAAATCCTGCCCCCGAAAACCCTTTAAAAAACATGGAGGTAGCTCCTCAATCGGGGGGGACTGGGATCCCCGGTCCCGCTGGGGCTGTCCAGGAGAGCGTCCCTTGGGGGGGGGGGGGGACAACCAAAGGCAGGGGAGGGGGAGGACACGAATGGCGTTTTCCCTCACCCCTTTTGGCTGGGGATCTTAAAACTTCGCAGAAGGTCACCAAGTATGAGTGTGCCTTTGCGTACTGAGCGGCCCTCCCTACAGCCCGGGGAGCGCAAAGGAATGTTCCAAACCATTTGGGAAGTCGGTCTTGAAGGGTCATGAGGAGGGGGCTAGATGTCGGCTCTTTTGTAGAGTGATCCAGGAGCGGTCTTGGGAAAATTTAATCATTGGGGGCCTTGAAAGTCCAGGGACCGCGCTCCCCTAACCGTCTCCATGAGGGCCTCCTTTAAAGAGTGATCATGAAAACAGCAAATGATGTCCCTGGGTAATGGAGAGGAACCCTTAGGACGCAGGGCCCTGTGAGCTCTATCGAGCTTGAAGGTAGGGGGTGAAGCTGGGCCCATAACCGTGGAGAAAAAAGAGTCCAGAACTTCCTGCAGGTTTTCAGCACCTTGGGGTTCTGGGAGACCCCTGAACCTCACATTATTCCTGCGGCCTCTATTATCAAGGTCCTCCACGTGGCGGGACATTTCCTTCACAGTAGACAGTTGCGCAGAGATGGCAGGATGGATTTGAGCAAGATATTGGCGCGTGTGATCCTGGTCAGTCTCTAGGGTATCCACCCTGGAGGACAGATTAACCTGGAGGTGCGATTTCTGCCTTACCCCTGTGTGATCCAGTGGTTCCCAGGATGTCAGTCGCCGCAGTGAGGCTCTTGTTCCGGCTGCGGGCAGAGTTACGATGCCTGCCAGACTCAGCCACTCGCGGTCCGAGGGCCGGGTGTGCGCCGGCGATCCCTCTGAGTTGCTTCCAGGAACCCCGTACGGATGGCGCTGAAGAAGGGCCTGTGAACGATGGCTGAGCCCTGGAGAGGAAGGCGTCCAGATGGAGTTGCGGCCACCAGGGGGTCGCTGACCTCACCGGGGGAGTCTTCACCAGGACAAGTGGCTCTCCTTTTACCCATTTAGGGAGGCAGGCTGTGCGGGCAATAGCGTAGTTATTGGTCGTCTTCCCCGGAGCTCTTCACCTACACGGCCATCTTCCTCGGCTTCCGGTCACGCCCCGAGAATAACTTTTTGATGCTTATAAAATATCAAAATATCGTGAAAATTTGGAAAAATTTGCCATTTTCAAACTTTAAAAATTTCTGCATGTAAGACAGATAGTTACTCCACTCAAAATAGTTACACTCAACTGGCATCCACCATCTGTTTACTGTGAAAAAAAGAATTCTGGTGCAATTGCCATAATAAATGTTCCCCTATTATATTGGGGATGGACATGTTCATATGGTAGCAGAAGGGTTGTAGCAGATAGGTTTTCAGGTTACTTTTCAAGTTTTCAAACGTGTAGGAGTCAGATGTGTTTGCATTCACCTATTTAAAGTGGTAAAATGGAAAAAAAAATATGTTCTAAATAAAACCTCCCACTAAAACCTCTATGATGGGCACCAATGGATTGAGATCAGACCAATAGGTTTTGGCTTTTCCCAGAGCAGCCTTTGAAACCAAAGCCCTTTGGTCCCACCACCTAAGGGTGCGCTCCGACGGCAAAGACCACATACCGGTCGTATGGGGACGGCTTTTATTTGCGGATTCAAGCCCTCCCCCTTTACACCCACATGTTCATGTTCTGCCCAAAAACATGGCAGAAGAATTAACATATGCTAAGTCTTTAGGTACGCAGGAGGTGTCAAAAACCATCCGATGAAAAATCCATGCAGTGGGCACTGCTGTACGGATTTTCTATTTAAATCAATGTAAAAGATAGACAGTCGGTTTACAGATGGTTTTCAAATCCAAAAACCATCTGTAGAACCAATTGAAAACTGCGCCGTGGGGACAAGCCCGAAGGCTTTCAAAATGAGGTAAAAAAATATAGGATGGGCACTGAGACTGCAAAGGAGGGAGATAGACATAGCGCAGCAAACAATCCTGGGGCTTGTAGTTTTACAGGGAAGAGGGAAACGGCTTCACTCAGGAAATGCTGCTGCTTAGTTGCAGAGAAAGAAGGCTACATACAGCACATGAAATGCACAAATTAAAACTGAAAATCTTGAAGAGGGATGAACTCAGTCAAGCTATTTGAGAATCTTTTTTTTTTTTTTGTCTGAAAACACTTTAAGCTAAAACATTCTCTAATTGGAGCAATCTTTGTATTTTTCTTTTCGTATTTGTTGAATTTGATATATGAGTAAATCTGATCACCATTCATTTTTTAATTCTGATATTCTAGAAATACACACATGTTCGACTAGCTCAGAAGCAAGATCCATTACCTTATTACAAAAGCAAGCTATGGTGGAGTGGAGTCCTGATAATGGCTATTGGTGAGCTGGGAAACTTTGCTGCTTATGCTTTTGCCCCAGCTACTCTTATTGCTCCTCTAGGCTGTATCGCAGTTATTGGTAAGTAGTATTGCCTTCTGTGACAAGCTTGCATGTTGATTTGTAGTTCACTGATAATTTCTAGAACATTAAACAGTGATACATTGAAAGAGGTACTCCGGTTGCAAACATTAATGTTATATCCATGAGATATGTTTGGTAGTTGGAGCTCCCAACTCTGGGACTCATTTAAAATGAGTTCACTAAAAGTACCTGCTTAGTGAATTACAATTTCTCTTTTTTTTTTTTTTTTTTTTTTTTTTAGTCTATGGGAATTAAAATAAAATCTAAACTCTGACTGTGGGCAAAACACTTTGGCCCACATCTATGAATTTGCTTAGGTCAATTTATGAAGTAAAATGGGACTTTCATCTCCCTTTTATCAACAATAGTAGATATATTTTGATACATTTATTAACCAAAGTAAGGAAAAATGGCACCAATTTCTGGTGTAAATCTTTCTGCTCATAACAGGCATTACAAATATGCTGTATTAAGAGGTGTGTATGGCTTTTAAGAAATTTACTACGAATTTTGCCAACTATTCTCTCCACCTTGATGAAAAACATTCTAGCATTTTGTGAATGTGACCCAATGTTTTCTTATAGTTCTATTCCATTAACAAATTGGAAACTGGAAAAGTTCAACAGCCTGTTACATGTAGATAGAACTACAAAAAATAAACAATAAAATGTATATTTTACTTTTCTGAAATTAGTAGTTTGGACAGAATCGCTGATTACTGTTTATGTAGTATTGTTTATTTGTAACATGTAAATGCTGTATTACTAGCATTTGTTAATAGGCAAAAAACAAGAACTTAGCACATAAATCTATGTGTTGACAATCTCTGTATAGCAATGCCAAGTATGCTGGCATTAAATAATTGAATAGAATATAAATAATAAATCCAAAAACCTCCCAAGTGATGAAAAAATAGGAATATAATCAAAAGTAATATCAAATCAGAACAATACCCTTTAAAATGTAAATTTTAATCAATATCTCTAAAAAACCATTTCAAGAATCAAAATGAAAAACACCTCTAAGAGAGAATAAATACTAAGGGACAATAAGCAAAAAAGTATGTATCAATCAAAGGAGCTAAAACCTAGCAAGTCCCTCCCAAAATACCTATTATCTACCTAATACAGAGAACCCGCCCCGATAAGGGCGACCCTGCAAAAGTGGGTACTAACTGTCCCTAACAAAAATCCCTAAGTCTATAACAATGGAGGACTTTGGTCAGTTCCTCTACCTATAAATTGGTAAAAAATTGATAGACAAGATAATAGGTATATGAATTGGTCCATGTCTATAACCAAAATGTATTGTCACAAATATATCTACATAAAGATATTATAGTAGATGTCAATAGCCGATCACTGCCAAAAGTGGATTATTGTACTATAACACCTCATCCAGCACATGAATCCCCAGACGCAACGTTTCATCCCAATCTCAGGGACTTATCAATGGGGTTAAAGACAAAAAAATGCCAAACCACTTGTTACCATATTTCAGATGTAAAACATGGACTGAGTACATAATACCTGATAAGAGGATCATAATCTTCACATTAGGCTGGTGTGCCTGACCAGCATATCACAGCCAGTTTGCTCCCCGGTGGGTACTCCTTTGGTATAAGGTATTCACTGTCCCACCTGGGTATTATGTACTCAGTCCATGTTTTACATCTGAAATATGGTAACTAGTGGTCTGGCATTTTTTTGTCTTTAACCCCATTGATAAGTCCCTGAGATTGGGATGAAACGTTGCGTCTGGGGATTCATGTGCTGACCTATGGGAATTCATATGCTGGATGAGGTGTTATAGTACATTTATCCTCTTTTGGCAGTGATCGGCTATTGACATCTACTATAATATCTTTATGTAGATATATTTGTGACATTACATTTTGGTTATAGCCTTGGACCTATTCATATACCTATTCTCTTGTCTATCACTTTTTTTTTACCAATTTATAGGTAGAGGAACTGACCAAAGTCCTCCATTGTATATAGACTTAGGGATTTGTTGTTAGGGACAATTAGTACCCACTTTTGCAGGGTCGCCCTTATCGGGGCGGGTTCTCTGTATTAGGTAGATAATAGGTATTTTGGTAGGGACTTGCTAGGTTTAAGCTCCTTTAATTGATACATACTATTTGCTTATTGTCCCATAGTATTTATTCACTCTTAGAGGTGTTTTTCATTTTGATTCTTGAAATGGTTTTTTAGAGATATTGATTAAAAGTTACATTTTAAAGGGAATTGTTCTGATTAGATATTAGAATATAAATAAAACGATAAAATAATAGCTAAATCAATTGTTTATAATGAGAATACATAGAAAACAATTCATTACTGTTCATTTAAACCAATTTAAATAAAAGAATTGATAAACTCCTCCAAAAAAAAACTTAAAAATGGTCCCAAATTGCATAAAATAACAACAACAAAAAAATCGTCACCTTTGTAGTCCGCCACCATTACCGATCCAATGTAGAAGTTTCTGTGGCAGTGCCATTCCATTGATTATCATTGCTCAGGATAAGAATGGAAAGTGAGCAGTGATGTAAATAAAAGTAAAACTTATTGCTATCAATAATATGAATAGTATTGTACTGTGTGAATCATTGTTGTTAAGATTGATTGTGTGTGTGTTTATATGATATATTATAATAATATATATATATATAATATATATATATATATATATAATATATATATATATACATACATACCGTGTATGTGTGCATATGTGTATGACACTTGGTTGCCTCTCACCTCCATTAGGCTATCTCTACACAGCACTGGATTCTTGTCGGCTTTTCGGTGGATTCAGTATTTAAAATCGGACTGTACCCAGCGCTGTGTAGACTACAATGAAAAATCTGTACTGTAGTCTACACAGCATTTTCAAACCTGCTGGATCTTCTGCCGGATTGTTGGCGGATTCCCATACATTCAATATATGGGCCGATGGCAATTCCGAAAACCGACCATGGTTTTTAGTGCAAATCTGCACTAAAAATCGCGGTCAGGTGATGTTGATATGCTGTTGGATTTTGGATGGCATTTTAACATTGTGTAGACATATCCTTAAAGGAGTTGTCTCCCCACAGGGTTTCAAAGAATGCATGAAAGAAATTCTCTGTCACTTCCTGGTTCAGACTAATTTGCATAAGCTCCGTGCTTGTATGTGCTTTCAGATGCTAATTAGATTAGATTAGCTTCTCAAACTACTAGCAGGACTTCTTATCTGATCCCCAAAACAAAAGCCTTAATTACAGAGCTGTTTACTTGAGATAAATCAAGCTTTTTACTGTCTGGCAGCACAGGACACTGACTGACACTGCTGACCTGTGTGATGACTCACTCTCTGTTATCTCATTGAACAAACAGCCCCAGGAGATTTGTTTTTCAGGTTGGTTTTCTGAGGGAACTGAAATAAACCACTGAGGTAATAAATTCACTTGTATCTCTTTAGGGAAAACAGAGGAACAATGCAATATATTTGGAAAATGTCTTTATTTTGTGTTCCCTACAATTTGAAAGCTATTCTTTGTAGCGAGACAACCCCTTTAACCTCTTCCTGACGGACGGTCATAATAATATGGCTCTAAGTTTTTTTCCTCCTCACTTTCTGAAAGCCATAATTTTTTTAATTTTTCCACCTGCATAGACGTGTGAGGGCTTTTATTTTGCGGGACAAGATGTACTTTCTAATGTAGCCATAGAATATACTTGGGAATGTCAAAAAAATTCTAAGTGGGGAAAAATGTTAAAAAAAAATATTTGCGCCATGTTTGCGGGTTTTTGCTTTTATGGCATTCAGTCTTCGTTAGAAATTATGTATTATCTGTATTCTATAGGCAATACCAAACATGTATGGTGTCCGTTATGTTTTGGTACCGTTAAAAAATTCCAAACATTTTCTTTTTTTGAAATTTGCACCGTTGCGCCATTTTTGTGCAACCAATAACTTTTTTGTACTAACGCCTATGGACTTGAGTGAGGGGGAATTTTTTGCGGACTGAAAACTACAACTCCCATTATTCCTACTGTTATAGATTATATAAATGCATGATGGGAGTTGTAGTTTCCCAACAGTTGGAGGGCCGCAGTTTGAGGATGCCTGGCCTAATGCATTGTATATACAATGCATTAGCGTGTACAAAGATGATGGTTACCCTACTTCCGGCCTGAGGCCGGAAGTGGGGCAACCAAAGACATGGCAGCGATAGAAGCCTTCACAAGGCTTCCAGCTGCCATGTTCAGCAATCGGGACACAGCGATCGCACCGCTGATGCCCCGATCATAGTGAGGACCAGTGCACAGCACCGTTTCTCATTGATTTAGACACCGCAGCCATCTAAGGGCTGTAACCGCCGGGTGGTAGCTGCAATCAGGTGCTAACAACCGGTGGCTGCGATCCCGCAACAAAGCCCCTTACTGGCATCATATGCATATGTCCAATGCAAAAAGTACATAACAGAACATACAATTTCTTGAAGATGTTTTTAAATGCACTAGATGAGACCATCTCATAACTTTAGAATACACATGTCCAACTGTTCAATGTTTCGCACAACTTGCAGATCTCTAAATAGGAGCCCAATGGCAAAATTTATAGTGTGTGTGTGTGAGATATATATATATTATTTTATAATATATATTATATTATTATATATATATATATATATATATATATATATATATAAAATATTTTGTATGTGTATATATCTGTGTATACATAGTGCATCTCAAAAAATTTGAATATCATGAAAAAGGTAACTTCCATAATTCAACTCAAATAAGGAAACCCGTATATGCATAGACTCATTACACAGAGCGATATATATTTTCAAGCATTTCTTTTAATGTGGCTGATCATGGCTTACAAAATCCTAAAATTCAGAAAATTAGAATAGAGTGAAAGATGGATCAAAAATTACTTGTAATACAGAAATGTTGGTCTGAAAGGTCTGTACAGTATATGCACTGATATCACCACTCCGCTCAACTACGTTGTTGGCTCTGGTGTCTCTCATCATAGATTCTCTATGGGGTTTAGGTCAGACGAGTTTTCTGGCTAATCAAGCACAGTGATACCGTGGTTAATAAACCAGATACTGGTACTTTTGGCAGGGAGGGCAGGTGTGTGTCCTGCTGGAAAATGAAATCAGCATCTCCATAAAGCATATCCGCAGAGGGAAGCGAGGAGTGCTCTAAAATTTACATGTCTATGATTGCGCTGACCTTAGACCTGATATAACACAGTGGACCAACACCAGCAGATGACATTCCCAAACCATTACTGACTGTGAAAACTTCACACTGGACCTCAAGCAGCTTTGATTGTGGCCTCTCCACTCTTCCTCCAGAGTCGGGGACCTTGATTTCCAAATGTGATGCAAGATTTACTTTTATCTGAAAACAGGACTTTGAAAACTGTGCAGCCGTCCAGTCCTTTTCTCTTTATCCCAGGTAAGATGCTTTTGACAGTGTCTCTGGGCCATGAGTGACACAAGGAATGCCTCAGCTGTAAGCCATGTCCCAGATACATCTGTGTTTGGTGGACTCACTGACTCAAGCCGTAATCCACTTCTTTTCAATGTTTTTTTAATCAAATTTTTTCCATTAATACACTTTGATACAGAACTCGGTGAACAGACAGCTTCTTCCTTCCTTGGAGAGAGTGTCAATGACTATCTTCTAAACAACTGTCAAGTCATCAGTTTTCCCCATTTCTGGTGGCCCACAAAAGGGCATGACCTATGTAAACTCCATTACCACCCTGGGGTGTTCTCAGGCAGTCCGGGGGTGTTCCCAGGTGGTCTCGGCTGGTCCAGAGCAGACAATATTCCAAGGTGGTCTTGAGCAGGCTACCTTCTGCAATGCTGTGCAGATCTGGTCTATATAGTATATGGGTTTCTCTAATTGACTTAAATCACGGACATAAATTGTGCATCTCAAAAAACTTTAATGTCATCTAAAAGTTAATATATAAAGTATACATAAAACTTTTTTGCGTGGTGTGTGTCATCATAAAACGCCATTGTTTAAATCATGTTTTCTAAGTTTAAACATTTTGCAGGAATCCTGAAATTCTGCAGTTTTCACTCTAAGTGCGTCCACCCGTTGGGTGACAAATACTGGTTGGAATCGCAATTAGAATCCGATCAGTATTTTGTACTCTCTTTGTTTTTTTGTGTTATATTTGAGGATGGTGTTTGGATTTTGTCCATCCTATTCAAGTGAATAGTACAATAATCTACCATTTTCCAAGTTAAAAATGGTGCATCCTTGTGCATGTTCCAAGTTTTTTTTTTTAAATCTGGCCATCAAATTCTAACTGTGTAGACTACAGCTCAGATTTTCTATTGAGGTCCATGGGGATGGTTGACAGTCGTTTTTTCACGGTTTTCGAAATCCAAAAACTCTTGCCGTGTAGACCAGCGGTCCCCAACCTTTTTTCCACCAGGGACCGGTTTTATACCAGACAATTTTTCCACAGCCCGGTGGGGGCGGGTTTATTAGGGGCGGAGTTATTAGGGGCGGGGTTATTTACGGGGTTGGATGTTTAGAATCACACACAAAGAAAACCCCCCCCCAATAAAGTGTATACTTTGTAATTTGTAGGTATAGTATGGGGTAACCAGTATTTTATAACAGCAGACCGATTGTCAGCTCTGTGAGTCAGTATTATATTAATGCTGATCCACAGAGTGACGTCGTCGCAGTAATATGATCAGTTATATATATATATATATATAAATAATATATATATATATATATATATATAATATATTTAATCAGCTCCATCATTATATTAAAATACTATATACATTGAAATTTATGTAATCGTTTCCATCATTATAGAGATATATGCCCCCTCCAGTAATAGCTAAATACATGCCCCCTCCAGTACTAAATACATGCCCCCTCCAGTACTAAATACATGCCTCCTCCAGTAATAAGATAAATACATGCCCCCTCCAGTAATAGATATATACCTGCCCCCTCCAGTAATATAGATAAATACATGCCCCTCCAGTAATAGATATATACCTGCCCCCTCCAGTAATGATAGATAAATACATGCCCCTCCAGTTAATGATAGTTAATTACATGCCCCCTCCAGTAATAAGTACATGCATGCCCCCTCCACTAATGATGGATAAATACATGTCCCCAGCACTAATGATAGATAAATACATGCCCCCCTACAGTAATAGATAAATACATGCCCCCTCCAGTAATGATAGATAAATACATGCCCCCTCCAGTAATGATACATGCCCCCTTAGTAATATGCCCCTTTAGTAATATGCCCCTCCAGTAATATGCCCCTTTAGTAATATGCCCCCTTAGTAATATGCCCCGTAGTAATATGCCCCCTTAGTAATATGCCCCCATGGCAATATGCCTCTTTAGTAATATGCCCGTTTAGTAATATGCACATTTAGTAATATGCCCCTCCAGTAATATGCCCTCCAGTAACATGCCCCCTTAGTAACATGACCCCTTAGTAATATGCCCCCTTAGTAATATGCCCCTTACAGTAAATATGCCCCCTTAGTAACATGCTCCCTTAGTAATATGTCCCTCCAGTATTGGATAAATACACGCCCTCTTGTAGTGGCCAGGTTTAAAAAAAAAAAGAGAGAGAGAGAGAGAACATTACTCACCATTTCCCGATCCCTGCAGTGCTCCTCCTCACAGCGTCCGACGAGACCGTGCGGCGCAGAGGGTGTGACGACACTGCTGCATCACACTCCCTGCGCCGCTGATCTCAGTGAGCACCGCATCTACAATGATAGGGAGAGCAGGGACGGTAATGCACCGCCCCTGCTTCCTCTCTAGTGATGCAGCCGCATGATGTGTGCAGCTGCTATCTCTGCACCGCCGGATTACAGCGGCCATGCAGAGCAGATGCCGACCGCCCGGTGACCGGCATCATGTATCGCCATGGCCGCGGACCGGCGGTTAGGGACCCCTGGTGTAGACATACTCTAAAACTAATAGTCTCGCACTTTGTGTTCTGTAACTTTTCAGCGGTCTCCTTATCAAAACACAGGCAGGATGTAGTGTGACACCAATATATAGATAACCGTTTCATTGCACATCATATCTACGATATACATATCGCTGTTCACCGACTCTGTGCAGTGACTTCTTCCCATATCACAGAGTATATCTAGAAAACATTCTCATAGAAGTCAGTGAGTCAGCTTCTGTTCACAGTCTTCTATTGTCTTTGTCGCTTTAGTAAAGCATATCTCTAAATGCTATTAAAAGCAGCTCAGGCAAGATAGCTGCACCATTCCGTGGAACGAATTTTAAAATCTATTTTAAAAAAATAAAAACGCTGAAAAGTTATAATTTTTTTCGTTTTGGTTTAAATTGTTAAATATATTGAGATTAATATGATGTTTCCCCTTTTTAAATTTTCCCTTCAAGCTGGGTATTTTTTACAAAAAAACTGACCAAAACAAATTAAAGATATGACCTACAGATAAAGTGTTTCTCTGGCCTTTTAGCCTTATCTGTTTTATGCACATTGCTGTCAAAGATTAGGCTTGTGCTGAGATAAGAGATCATTTAGAAAGTAAATGTCATTTTTGTTCCCCTCCCCGCCCCCCCTAGAGTTGAATTCAGGCTCCAAGCCTAACACCCGTATACTAGCAGAAAGATCCAGATCTAAATCCAAAGAACTATAATGTAATAAATGTGGACCTTCAAGGGTTGTTTTATAAAAGGGTGTTGAACTGCCTTTCAAGTTTAAAAAAAAAAAATTGTGAAAAAAAGAAAAAATTTCATTTTATTGGGAAAAAAATTTGGTGGCAATTATTCTTACCAACTGGTTATTAAAAATAGTTACCGGGGGGGCACTAGAAAGCGGGGGCTCCTACCCTCCCCTCCCTGCCTCTCTAACCACAAACATTTACCGGACTTTAGTTAGATAAAGTGTTTTACAAAAGGGGCAAAATACCTCACATAATATCACCATCATTCGGCTCCAAAAAAAAACCACTATATCAAAACCAACATTACAATAACACTCTGCATATGGTGATTATACATGATGCTTTACCGCCATTAGTGACTAAATAATACTCTACACTATTACTGTCGGTCTACAAAGGCAATAGTACCCCCTATAGTGACCCTATGTGGTGGTTTCGTGTGACAAGTGCTCTGCAGACTTTATTAATATCATTCGCAAATATAGTTGTAGATACCCGTGTACAAGGCTTGCGAATTGGATTAAAGTGTTTTTACATCTTTGATCACAGGTGGGCGTTTTGTAAGTCTTTTATTTCCCTTTTGTTCTGCAAACGGTCCAGCCCCTCATGTGACTTCCCCGGACTTGTCCTGGAAAATTTTGACACAAAATTATTAGAATCCTCACTTTTCCGAATTTTCACTATCTGCCCCCCCGATTATGGGGTCCATTTAGGCAGGCAGGGTTTTTCATGGCTATAAAGGGCCCCAGATAGGCCAGGGTTTTGGGAGGCAATAGGTCCCCCCATAGGGCAGGTTTAGGGGAGCTATAGGGCCCATATAGGCAGTCAAGCAGGTTTTTTGGTAGGTAAGGGCCCATATAGATGACAGGCAGGGGTAGGTAGTTTAGGGACCATATATGTGGCAGGCAGGCTTGGGAAAACTATAGGGGCTATTATAGGGGCAGGGTAGGATGGCTATAGGGGCTATTTATAGGCAGGGAGGGCAAGGGGAAAGGCTTGGGTTATTAGGCGGCAGGGCTTTGGAAGGGTTATATAGGCAGCAGGGCTATTACAGGGGCAGGGCTTGGGGGGGCTTATAAGGCGGCCGGGCATTGTGGGGGGTATACAAAGGGAAGGGGTTTGGGGGGGTATATTAGGAGGCAGGGTTGGGGGGGGTTTATTTCGGCGGGCTTTTGGGGAAATATTAAGGTAGGGGTATGGGGGGGGTATATACAGGAAGGCAGGGCTATGGGGGGCTATATACAGACAGGGCTATTGGGGGGCTATGTACAGGCAGGGCTATGGGGGCTATATATTGGCAGGGCTATGGGGGCCATATACTGGCAGGTAGGGCTAATGGGGGCTTTACAGGAAGGCGGGGTATGGGGGGGCTTTTAAAAGGGCGGAGGACTATAGGGGGTATATACAGGCAGGGGGGGGGCTAGTGGGGGTATATACAGGCAGGTAGGTTTAGGGCAGGTTTCATTAATTTTAAAAAAAATAAGAAACCCAATTATTCCCCTTTTGTCGCGTCCCTCCCCGTCAGCCCGGGCAGCCTGTGCTCGGCGCGGGGTGGAGCTCGTCACACTGGGGGGCCTGCACAAAGAGGTGTTAAAACAGAACGGAGTCTGTAACACCAGACAGTCCTGCTTTGAACGTTGGCGGGCCCCGGGGTTCGAGCAGGTGCCCCCGGGCCCCCGCATCTTTGCGTCCAGGGCACTAAAACTATTTTCACTGCGGAGGGCGCAGGAGCAAATTTTTTTGGGGGGGGGAAGCAGACTTTTAGCAGTGCCCGGGCGGGGGCCCCTTTAAGACCCCGGCCCCCGAGGTAGCTGCTACGTCTGCTACCCCGGTAGTTGCGCCCCTGGTAGTTACTTTTTTTCTGTTTATGTTTTTTGTGGCCTTTTTCCTTTGGAAAGCAGTAAAATTGTAACATAAAATTTTGACTTCTCTTTGTTTTTTATCAATTTCATGAAAACAAACCCATTAAAGAGGTACCATTTTTCCTTTTCTTCTAAAAAAATTATTTTTTTTTATGTTTTTCTTTAATCAATTTAAAAAACAGTCCTGTTTTTTTTTCGCCTTAGTTAATTAGAAATTACTTATATGTACACTGTAGTGCCAGCAGCTTTGCTTACCTGCAGTTTAAAACAGGATTTCTGGCTGATGCAAAAGTCTCGGTAAGGTCAAATGAACTGCTCTCTGATTGGCTGAAAGACACAGTGCTTTTGATGCTGACAGGCAGTCAGCGTCTTTATGCATTCCTATGAGACTGACTTATGGAAGCAAAAACGGATTCTTTCCTTTTTCAACCAGCTTATGTTTTAGCAATCAAAGGCAGGTTTCTGTCTCAGTGGTAACAGTGGAAATCCTGTATTCAACTGCGGTAAAGCAAAATTTTCTGGTGCACTGTATACCAGAAGCAACTGTAAAATTTTTTAGAGGGAAAAAAAAGCTGAAGTGGTTCTTTAACCCCCTTAAAACCGAACACCTAAAGTACTTAAAGCGGGTTGTCTCACTTCAAAAGGGTTGTTTTTATGTTAAAGATCTTGCAAAAACAAATCATTTTGTAACGTGTCCCACCCATTCTAGATATCCCCCCTTGTTGGACTGCTCGCTCCTCGGTTGCTTTTAACTACGCCCGTTCATCTCTATGATAGGCCCGTTTCTGTTCGCTCTTAAGAT